>WBMW01002182.1:10846-34133 GCA_013396635.1 Penelope pileata | reverse complement strand
AGAAGGAGAGAAGCATTTACAACCCATCCGTTAATATTAATTTGTTTAGAAGGTGTTATTGTCTTGAAAATCTTATACAACCTTTTACTAAATGCCTAACTGGCAGATGAATGTTGAACCCACTGAATTGTTGAAAGTCATGCTCAAAGTCTTAACACAATCAAGCTTGTGTAGTATCTTCAGACTGCAAATTCACACTCATATTCTGAGTACAAAACAGCTAAAAGCTTTATAAATTATTATGAGGATATAAATAATATAAATTGTTATATTAATTAATATATAATATTAATTAAATTAATATTTTAATATTGTTTAATATTTAATAATATTAAATATCATTAATTAAATTTAATATTATTAAATTAATATAAATTATTCTGGAACATACAACCTAAAAATTCTTAAAAGTCATAATTTTCAATAAATGATGAGAACTTTGACTCTCATCTGTTTGAGCACCACAAAATTCACACCAATTCTTATTCACAGTACAGGAAATGTTAGCAAACATCTTGTAAGAGATTACGTTTTCAGCATTTTTGAATTTACAAATGATACTACACTTGTCTAAAATATGCCTCAAAGAACACAGAACTGGATAGCATGTTCTAGGCCAGCCAGTCTCACAATTATACATGAAGCTATATCTTTTCAATCCCATGCATCACTTTACCACCATTTACCTAAGAATCACGTGTTTTCCTCATTTCACTTCTCTGGTTGAAAGGCTATTCCACAACTTTGTGCTATGACAGCTGTTAGTTCTATTTGAAATATACTAACTTTGCCACAAATAAAGAAGTAGGTATTACTAAAAAGATTTTGTGAATAACAAGAATGTAACACTCATTTGGCTGCTATTTTTCTTTTATTATGTCTCTTCAAAAGACCTAGAAACAAAAGAAGATACACTGGGAAAATGAAGCATTTTCATAAAATTTATCAGTGTGGGGTTTTTTGTTATGTTTTTTCTTCATTTTTACTGTTTTTGATATTATGTCTAATGTGACACTGTCTATTTAAGAAAACAAATGATATTTTTATGCTAAGACATTGGAAAACATTCTAAATTAAAACTGTGCTTTCTGGACAGGAGACTGTGAAGGTTATTTTCCCGTCATTACTCTTGTATTTAGATCTTTGTCCTTGACAAGAAAGTTTGTTCCTCAGGGCCTAAGAAAACAAACACAGAAAAAGATTTGTAGAGTTTGAGTCCAATAAAAATGCTGAACAGGAACAACTTAGAATTTAAACTAAGAAACAAATCCCTTAAGATAAGCTTGCTTGGAGTGAAAGACTGAGAAAAACAATGCAAAGATTTTTCTTTAATAAATTATGTAAATTCAAGTTCAAATTCATATAAAATAAAACTTCTCAGAATAAGTTATCTTCTACTATGATATCAGTGAAAATGAGAAATTTACAAGGCAAATGACAATCTAATTCTCTGCTGTTGGCTTTGTCAGGCAAAGTGACCCTGTCACTGTGCTCCTCTTTGCAATGAGTTGCTTTGCCAGATGGCAGCCCACTGAGACAGGTAAGATTACACCAGGGTAGATCACAACTTATGTTGCCAGGCCTGTCATATTCAGGTTTGACTGATGAACCAGAAAAGTGTACTGAGACTACATAGAAGTGAGGCTGTGATTTTGTTCCATAANAACATTAAGGTATTCTGAAAAACGTAGTAATATTTATTTAGGAAGTAATTTTTCTAGTGTTCATTTAGTAAGCAAATGCTAAAGTATTTCATCAACTTTGACTGGAAATTTTCATCCCAGAACATTTGCCTTAAGTTTTATATTTCTGTGGCAAAAAGACAATTAATTCTGTCTTTACTCTAACTGATGGAACATAGAGCGTCGTAATCCTGAATTTTTCTAAGAGCTTGCTTCAGTACGATTCTTCCCTGCAAAGAAAATAGTTTTGTCTTTGATTTGAAGAAGTGAGCAGGAAAAAACAAGCAAACAAACAACAATTCTCTGTACTAGTTCATTTCATAACAGAAGGAGAGAAGCATTTACAACCCATCCGTTAATATTAATTTGTTTAGAAGGTGTTATTGTCTTGAAAATCTTATACAACCTTTTACTAAATGCCTAACTGGCAGATGAATGTTGAACCCACTGAATTGTTGAAAGTCATGCTCAAAGTCTTAACACAATCAAGCTTGTGTAGTATCTTCAGACTGCAAATTCACACTCATATTCTGAGTACAAAACAGCTAAAAGCTTTATAAATTATTATGAGGATATAAATAATATAAATTGTTATATTAATTAATATATAATATTAATTAAATTAATATTTTAATATTGTTTAATATTTAATAATATTAAATATCATTAATTAAATTTAATATTATTAAATTAATATAAATTATTCTGGAACATACAACCTAAAAATTCTTAAAAGTCATAATTTTCAATAAATGATGAGAACTTTGACTCTCATCTGTTTGAGCACCACAAAATTCACACCAATTCTTATTCACAGTACAGGAAATGTTAGCAAACATCTTGTAAGAGATTACGTTTTCAGCATTTTTGAATTTACAAATGATACTACACTTGTCTAAAATATGCCTCAAAGAACACAGAACTGGATAGCATGTTCTAGGCCAGCCAGTCTCACAATTATACATGAAGCTATATCTTTTCAATCCCATGCATCACTTTACCACCATTTACCTAAGAATCACGTGTTTTCCTCATTTCACTTCTCTGGTTGAAAGGCTATTCCACAACTTTGTGCTATGACAGCTGTTAGTTCTATTTGAAATATACTAACTTTGCCACAAATAAAGAAGTAGGTATTACTAAAAAGATTTTGTGAATAACAAGAATGTAACACTCATTTGGCTGCTATTTTTCTTTTATTATGTCTCTTCAAAAGACCTAGAAACAAAAGAAGATACACTGGGAAAATGAAGCATTTTCATAAAATTTATCAGTGTGGGGTTTTTTGTTATGTTTTTTCTTCATTTTTACTGTTTTTGATATTATGTCTAATGTGACACTGTCTATTTAAGAAAACAAATGATATTTTTATGCTAAGACATTGGAAAACATTCTAAATTAAAACTGTGCTTTCTGGACAGGAGACTGTGAAGGTTATTTTCCCGTCATTACTCTTGTATTTAGATCTTTGTCCTTGACAAGAAAGTTTGTTCCTCAGGGCCTAAGAAAACAAACACAGAAAAAGATTTGTAGAGTTTGAGTCCAATAAAAATGCTGAACAGGAACAACTTAGAATTTAAACTAAGAAACAAATCCCTTAAGATAAGCTTGCTTGGAGTGAAAGACTGAGAAAAACAATGCAAAGATTTTTCTTTAATAAATTATGTAAATTCAAGTTCAAATTCATATAAAATAAAACTTCTCAGAATAAGTTATCTTCTACTATGATATCAGTGAAAATGAGAAATTTACAAGGCAAATGACAATCTAATTCTCTGCTGTTGGCTTTGTCAGGCAAAGTGACCCTGTCACTGTGCTCCTCTTTGCAATGAGTTGCTTTGCCAGATGGCAGCCCACTGAGACAGGTAAGATTACACCAGGGTAGATCACAACTTATGTTGCCAGGCCTGTCATATTCAGGTTTGACTGATGAACCAGAAAAGTGTACTGAGACTACATAGAAGTGAGGCTGTGATTTTGTTCCATAACCAGTTGTTTTTTTTTGTTGTTGTTGTTTTTTTTAGTTTTTAATGTAAAACACTGTTGTACACTTATGCTCTTATGCCATTGAGGACTAGAGATTGTGAAATAAAAAGGGAAAAATAAAAATAGTCTTAAATCAGTTTTCGGAAGAATTATGCCGTATCTGGTAATGTAACAAAGAAGTACCTACTCCTATATATACATATGACATATATTCTTCTTTTTCTGTAGTGATATTATGGTGAATTCATTCTGTATTCATTAATTGTAGAAGAGATATATTATGCTGTTAACACAGATGCTGTTTGAGAATCTGCAGAAGGAAAATATGCCTTTTGATTTCTATAATAGTATCATAATATTGTTAACATTGCTCTCTATTCATTTCCCTGTAAAAACCTGTATTATACTTCTTTTTGACTGACACTGTACATTAAGCAGACATTTTCATTGTACTGACTAAATGACACTCATTTCTTTCTCCTTGAAGGTTACAATGTATTTATTTCAACATTTGTTCTATGTACAGATGGTCAGAATTTTTCTGATGAATCCACCTTTAATCAAAAAATGCCAGTGTATCCAGAGGATGCTATCACTGAAGTCCATGGGCAACCTGGATATATGTATCCTGCTAAAACAGGACTTTTTCTTTAAGTTTCTTGTTTCTATATTTATTATTTGAAACTTGGGGAGCACCATCATATTAGAAGTTCCAATTAAATACTCAGTCAAAGAAGTAACATAGTTTTCCTTAGCTGTTTTCATTAGTTGAGGTTTTGCTTGTTTTTCATGCCTAGGTAGACTACTGAATCTTTCAGAAGTTTCTGTATGCTACACACATATACATATATGTATGCATATGCAGACACTAATATATTTGTCTGTATGCAATAATTGTTCTCTTTTGAGATTTACTAAATTCTATTAAATGCATTTGACATGCTTTCTACAGTGCCTAAGTAGGAATATCATAATTATGCCTTCAAAAGCAGATTTATCTCCATACTTCTGTGTTATCTTTTTTCTCTTTTTTTTTTTTATGTATTGTACATAATTTATGTTTCTTTTCTTTTTTCCCCCACAGGTTTGGGATTTTTGTTTCCTGAAAAGTTCTTTTTTGATGTGTTTTATTACTCCTTCTGACATTCATAGACTCCAAATCTGTGTCTAAAGAGGGAAGAATGTATTGATAGTCTAATTAATANGGTAACAAGCAGGTCCAGCCAGGCACCCATCAGGCATCAGTCAGATAGCAGCAGGTAGGCAGCAGGTAGGCAGCAGGTAGGCAGCAGGTAGGCAGCTCCTAGCATTTCCCCCGTTGGAGGAGGTCTTTTTATCCTCCTTTTCGGCCAGCATGACATTCCTGGGCACCCAGGTATGTCACGTATCACACGAACGGGCATGGACGGTGCAAGCCCGGGCTTGCCCGTTCCCTTCGGTGGTTGCCTCCCTCAAGGCGCCAGGCTGAAAGGCTGCTCGATGGCCGTTTAGCGGCTGCTTGTCTCTCATTGTCCCTGGTCTGCAAGCCTTCGGACAGATGGGCAAACTTTGAGACAAGAGAGTTCTCACAGCAAACTTTGAGACAAAATGTTCCAAAACGGTCCCTTACAGTCATCCAGTCCAATCCCTAAACTCAAGCTGGGACACCTAGCACAGGTTGCCCAGGACCATGTCCACATGGCCTTTGAAGATCTCCAAGGAGAAAGAGTCCACTGTCTCTCTGGGCAATCTAAAAAAAAATTGTATTAGTTCAATTAAATCTTTGCTAATATTTATAGTCCAAATTATTCATTTATTACAGCTTATTTATATTAATAATATAGTTAATTTTTTATACAAAACCTCTCTGATATTCACTCAATTCCATGATTTTGTTCTTATTCTTCAGTATGTTGATAAAAAAAAATGTCCCGCGGCCAATAAAGTATGATGGTAGTGGCAAATTTCTTTCTCCTTGCTCTTGGGTATACTTGTGATTATCTTATATACTCGCCAGCATGGTCATCTTGTTTTTTCTTCGCTTGTCTGCAATTATATTATTTATTTATTATATGTCATATATTTCTTCTTTTCTCTCTTTGATACTCTGAAACTAGTTTTGCCCAGCTGATTATTTACAAGCTATGAACCATTTGTGATTAGCATCTACAGTCAAGATTCTGGGCCCGGATTTTGAATGTGGTCACCCACCCCACAGCTGGGCTCTTATGTGCTACAGTGCTGTTCTAGTGTCATTGATCTTTCTGCACATCATAACTACCAACTATTTTTAACTACTGTTTACATAAATATATCCACACAGTTACTAACAGTAGAAATTTCCCCACAACAGTGGAGTAGGGTAAACAAACTAAATCATCTAATGATCATCTTATCTTCCCCAGTGGACCAAGACAAATGCAGAGAAAGCCCGATAATTCCTGAGGCTTTCTCTGTTAATACAAAGCCTGTGGCCTGTTAATAGCAATTTCAAGACTACATTTACTGTGTTACAAGGCTACAAATACTTCTAGAGCTTCTGTTGTAGTTTGATCCAGCAGATAGCTAAGCCCCACTCAGTCATTCCTCACACCTTCCCCTTCAAGTGGGATGGGGGAGAGAATCAGGAGAAAATACAGTAGAACTCATGGTTTGAGATAAAAGCTATTTACTAAGACAGCAAAGAAAGCAGAAGAAATAACAATAATTATATATATAAATATATACAAAAACAAATGCTACAAAAAGCAAGAGCTCACCACTCACTGACCAGTGCCCAGCCAGTCCTCAAGCAGCAGTTCCTCCCCAGCTAACACCCCTTCCTTATATTACATGATGTTATATGGTATAGAATATCCCTTTAGTCAGTTTGAGTCACCTGCCCTGGTCCTGTACACACCCAGGTCCCTGTACACCTCCAGCCCCTTTGATGGCAATGCAGTACAAGCAGCTGAGAGACTGAAAAGTCCCTGGCCCTATTCAACACTGCCAGGCAGCAAGTATGAACAATCTCTATGTTATCAGCTTTTTTTTCTCCAAGAACATAAACATAGCTTCATACCAGACACTGTGAGAAAAGTAAAATCCTTCTCAGCTAGAAACTAAGACAGCTTCAAGAAGTCATCACTGCATTCAGAAATCTTTGTAGTTGGGATGCCTTATGGGAATATGCTATGGCATTTAGTTCAATTAGTAGTCTCCTGATTATATCAATTTTGATTTTAGGATGCAGTAAAATAATTTTCTCGGTTTTTTCTTCCATTTTCTAGAACCTTCATACATAGTAATTAGCAAAAGTCCCTGAGCAGCTAATGTAATTTCCTATAAAACTCACATTTAATTTTTGTTTCTACTTGGATTTAATAGTAAACCCATTACTAGTTTTGAGGCAGTTAAATATTATGCTGATCACCACCAGTTATAGTCCTAGGGACATATTTACATAGCAGGTGGAGAGATGCCTGGGTTTATTTAGTGTACTAGGGCCAAAAGAAAATTCAAGCTGGTTTCTTAGGCTGTAAAAGCAATGCAAAGGTCTTACATTCTCCTTGGACATTATTATATTGTTGAAAACTTTAAAGATCTCTCATATAAAAGAGAAACCTGATACAGGCCTGATTGATACATGGAATCAGAATAAGCCTAGTACAAGTAAATATCAAATTCCTTTAGAAAAAAAGAAAGTATAATTGAAATAAGAAACACTGTAATTTTGAAATCTATAAGGGAGGCTCTGAAAGTAATGCCTCCCATTTTATTATTTTGGCCCACAATGTCAGAGGTCGATGTTGGTGGTATGACATTAGAGGCTGAACCTTTCCATCAATATTCCATTAAATTTTGTTGCCATGCAACAGATGGTAACAGAGGCGCAGTCTGACAAAATGGGGTCTGACATGGAAGTGAGTACGAAGCAAATGTCTATCATTAAATTCCTCCATGCAGAAAAAATGGCACCCATTGGCATTCATCAATGCTTGCTGAATTTTGTCCCCATAGAGAACAAAAAGTGGATGTGAGCACTGTGAGGTGGTCGGTAGTGCGTTTCGGAAGCGGTGACAGCGATGTGAAAGACAAGCCATGTTCTGGACAGCCACGCACAGCTGTCACACCACAAAATGAAGAGCATCTCTATCAGCTTATCCACATAAATCGGCAAATTATAACGAAGGAACAGTGTGTGGAGCTGACTATCAGCTTCAATGCATTGGAAACAATGGCAGAAACATTGGAATATCACAAAGTTTGTGCCAGGTGGGTCCCACGGATGCTCACACAGGAAAAGAAAGAACATCGTATGCAAGTTTATCAAGGAGTTATTGAATCAATATGAGTCTGAAGGTGACAGTTTCCTAGATCACATCATTACCAGTGATATTTTGTCACCATTATGAGACAGAGCCAAAACAGCAGTCCATGGAGCGGCCATGTGAATTCCCCATTGAAGAAAAAGATCAAGACGTAGCCTTCAATGTGTAAAGTGATATGCACTGACTTTTGGGATAGGAAATGGGTGAGCCTTCTGGATTTCCTGGAACCTGGATAAACCATAAACTTTGACCACTTCAACTCAATGCTGACTAAGCTGATAGCTCAAACTTCAAATTCAGACTAGAGAAGAAGACAACCTTTCTCTTGCAACAGAATAATGCCAGGCTCCATACCAGCTTGAAGACTGTGGAGCACATTGCCAAGCTTGGCTGGACTGTCCTACAACTCCTACTGCATAGTTTGAATTTGGTACCTTCTAACTTCCATCCGTTCAGGCCTGAATGGGCAACATTCTCCTTGCAACGACACCATCATAGCAGCTGTGAAGCTGTGGTTTCTCTCCAGTGGTGCAGATTTTTGTAAGCATGGAATGCAGGCTCTTGTTCATTGCTGGTAAAAATGCATGGCTAATGGTGGTGATTATTTTGAGAAATGGTGCTTTATAGCTGAGAATTTGCTCTATGAAATAGTGTCCTTGTGCTCTTTCTGTCTGTTGTAGGTTCTATGGAAATAAATAAGAGGCGTAACTTTTCAGACCCACCTACACATTTCTGAAGGAATCTGAAGTAAAATTATATTTCTAAGAAGTCTGTAAGAAAGTAAATATCGATTACAAGAAAGATTAAAAATAGTACAGTAAGTAATACAAAAGTGTTACCAGAAGCATATCATTTTACAAAAACACAAATGTTGCAGGTCTTTTTATTATAGTTTGGCCAATACCAAAAAATACCACATTGTCACATGTATCAAAAATACCACATTGTCTTATTCAGCATTTATTCTTGTATCTCCTCACAAAATTTTATCTTTTGATTACACAAAAAATAAGACAGGGAGAGGAGATTATTGGCAAGGTAGCCAAGCACTATTAAGAGGATCCGAAACATGTTTACATAAACGATAACAAGACACTGTATTGCCCTTTAGTTGCACGGTGATGAGCAATTTTTGCCCATCATGTGACCAGCAATTTTTGCTCATCATGTGATCTTGGATCTATTGGTTATAAATGCAGCACACACTGGAACTTGCTCATGTTAAATGTGGTTTCTGGTTATATTTTTTGGTGCTACCATTAACGTGTAATGGATGAATCAGTAAGGACTGTGGCAGGCATTACACTTCTTTGGCTATACTAGGTAATCAAAAAAGTAGTTAATATTGGAAAACATTTCCTTGGTGGATATGATGAATTAGAATTGTCACAGATAAGGAGTTTAATGTTGTCAGAATTCAAGGACAATACAAATACCCCAGCAGAAGGGGGGAAAAGAAAATGTTGCTGTCTGAATTTAAGGGGACCTCTTCAATTTCCGCCTTACATAATCCAAATTGAGCAGGCTGCAGTGCTACGGAGACAAATCCAGACAGGTAGGCCAGTTTATAAGAATATAGATCTGTTTTCTTTTTACTTCATGAATCACTCAGTAGATAACCGGGCTACTTTAGAGCAGATCTACATGACTGAGGATCTTCTATATCCTTAAAGCCGCCTTGTCTTCTCTGCTACAATTGATTCCAAAGTAAAAAATCATGCATTTTTTCAGTTCCATGTTTCTCATGATCACAAGTTGATGCACTGTTTTAAGTCAGAATAGCGTATCTGTCAGCAGTGTCTCAAACATAAAGACAGCCTAACATTTGAAGTTTCATAGATAATGCTGACGCTTACAGGGGAGTCTGCCCCAAGTATTCAGTCTACATTCATCTCTTACGGCGAATAGCTTTCTTTAAGTCTGGCTTATTCTCATCTTGTTTCAACAAGAGTTATATATGAAAAGATAGCATGAATAGGATAACTTCATGATTCCTTCAAAGAGATATTCATTCAGCCCGAAGACTGGAAGCAAAACTGTTAGATGTAAATTAAACAAAAAAGAGAAGCCCTCCTCTACCTATTTTCTGATACAACTTTAACAGTATGAGGTACAGATTTTGGTATAGATACACTTTATCTGGGCTATCAGCTGCATTATCTTCTTGGAGGGGTCCTTCCTAATTCATCTGGGACAAATCTGAGGTTTTCTCCTGCTGCTTCCTGAAGTGATTATTTTCTTCAGCTCTTCTCTGTCACTCAGAAGTATGTTCTCTTCCCCCATCAAACCTAGTTTAAAGCTGTGCTAATCAGTCCAGTCAGCATGCTGTGAGCATTACAGTTTAAATGAAGACAGCGTCAAAAGTTTGCTTTCCACAAGGCCTCTTTGGCTTGCAGTGCCTCCACTTTAGCGTTTTGTTCTACTCAAAAAATACTCTTTCAGCTTTAGGAAATACAAAAAACCTTTTGTCCATATCCTTTGAAACCAGGCATTCTGGTCTGCAGTTAAGGGAGTTGTATAATAATGAAGGTTGAATTTAAATTAAGAGTTTATATTTGATTGATAAGTTTCAATATAGGTACTTCTTTTACTAGTTTTTCAGCGTTTAGTGTCTATTTTATGTGTGAATCTGGTGCCACAGAATATTTTTCTAATTCCATGTCATTACTCAAATTAGAAGAAATGAAGGAAAAATGGGATTATGATTTTGTATTATCTTACATTCTGATTCTCATTGTGAGACATGCAAGACTGCAAGAGGGACAGTGTGCAACATTTGAAAAACTATTATCTAAAAAAAGCCCTCTGTTTTATGAAGCGTTCTTTACCTAAATGAAATAGTGTCTCCACATGATTTGATTTAGCTCTTGTCTTGTGGTCTGATTTCTGAGAAAAATGAGAGCTTTTCATTTCCCGTTCTGTTTTCTGTTGTATTTTGATGCAAACAAAGTAACATAGGCTTTAGACTAATAGCAAATTACTTTTGTACTCAAAAGGGATGCTGATATTGTGAATGTATTATTATTAAGATTCATCATGAAATTACCATGACAATTAAAGTCAACTGTGAATCACCAGTTCAGGAGCAACTCATTTTAAAATAATATCATTGGTTTTTGTCATGTAGAAAAATGTAATTAATATAAATTTAATTTACATATTCCCTGCTTCTTTTCTTTCTTTAATCTTGTAATCACTGCAAGTAATTTCCAAAAAGTTGACCTTAATAAGTGATTAACATTTTTCTTAGTCAACCTAACAAATATTATTATTATTAATGCTACTGTAAACAAAAATTCTTCTCTAAAAAGATTATCAAAAAGCAGAGAAACTGAAAATAATGCTGAAATGTGCATTCTTTCACTTAAAAGGTTTGAGATAATCATAAACACATTAAAGTATATCTATGTAAATAAAGCTACACAGTTCACACCTACTGTAATTCTCCTTAAATGGTTCTCATTGACTAAAAAATTGCTGTCTTTGATATTTTAACTAACCAGGCAGAAAACTCTGAGTCTGGGATTAATTATTTGTATAAGACATATGGGCTAATTTATCTTCCTCCTTCTGTATAAATTATTCATAACAATATTTCTCAAATATAGTCATTATTCAGGGACTATTTTCTGCAGATAGTGGTGAATAGTATGTTCACAAAATTATGATTGTATTTTATTGTGATTGTATTTTAAAGATAAAATCACAATTCTGTTCTAATTTCCATGGGTACAAAACTACATAAAAAAGTCTTATATCAGTGAGAGTGGAAGACTGAAGTAACTGAATTACTTGGATCACACAATAAATTCTCTGAAACGCAAAGAATTTCCAGATCCAGATAAGTCCAGAATTGACAGTATAAATATTGAAGCTGCTGAATTCATTATTCATTTTATTTGAATATTCTGTGATTGCTATAGAAAATTATTCTCATTGACACAGCTTCCTTGCAACAACTCATTTGACAGAATATTCACAAAAAGGCTAACATAAGGCAGTGAGCACAAGTGAAAGGATTCATTGAAAAGTGAATATTCACAGGAAATTATTTTCCCAGTTGGCAGATAGAACTGTGTAGTAGCTCGAAATAATTGCTGGATTTCTGAACTACATGTTTCAGAACAAAAAGCTTCTCTGTGTGAATGTGAATCATGGAGCTTGGGATATTTTAAATGCATTTTTGATATTTCTTCAGCCACAGTGCCATGTAACATGTGGGTCTATTGCTAAGATAAAAGAAAAAAATGATGTCTGGATTCAGTTCTTCTCTGATATACATAAACGTTGAATTTATGAATATAGTAGGGTATATTCATAACTGTCCTCCAATATGGACATCACTACTCAAACCAACAGCTACTGTATTTCTAAGACAATTGAGCCTGAGAGCTTTGAAGCCAAATTCAACAGCCAGAAATTTATACAAGTCTTCTTATTTTTTTTTTAATTTGTGATGTGATACATAATGGCAATAATTCGATAATAAGTTAAGTAAAATACCAAGCTTCATCATGTTCCTAGTCAAAACACTCAGCTGCTAATTGTCTTTCCAAAGTCAAATTTTCAACGTTTTCTTATTTTTTAGCTTGTTTATTATTATCCCAGCAGATATAGTATTTTTCTTGTGATCTTTTATGCTGTGGATTTTGAGTTTAAAGTTATAACATTATATTATCCTTCTATAATATTCCTCCAAAACTTCATGACTTTTTAAAGTTTGTTTTTCTTCAGTATCAGTAGTATTCTGCAACAATTTTAGACTATTTCTTAATGGAATTTCTTGGATTTTAAACAAAGATATGTTTGGAGAAAAAAGCTTTTGAATCAGTTGGCTCATTCAAGCTTTACATGGAAAAGTAATATACAATTACCTCTGTGTTTTAGAATGAGTCTTTTCTGAGCTTGTTCTTAAATATACTCACACGCATGCACAAGGGCTGTTTTGAAAGTAATGCCTCCTATTTTATTATGTTGGTCCACAACATCACAGGAGAATGTTTGTGGTACAGCAGTAGAGGGTCAACCTTCCCACCAATATTCTTTTACATTTTGTTGCTGTGTGACAGGTGGTGGCAGAGGGGTAGTCTTACAAAATGGTGTCTGACATGGAAGTGTGTCACTGAATCCCTCCATGTGGAAAAAATTATACCCACTGACATTCATTGATGTTTGCTGAACATTTCTGGAGACCAAAGAGTGGATGTTAGCACAGTGAAGCAATGAGTGGTGCATTGTGACAGTGGTGATAGCAACATGGAACACAAACCACATTCCAGATGGCCATGAAGATTTTTACAAACATGGCGTGCAGGCTGTTGTTCACCGCTGACAAAAATGCATAGCTAACGGCGGTGACTACGTTGAAAAACCATGTTTTGTAGCTGAGAATTTGTTCTATCAAATAGTGCTATTGTGCTCTTTCTATCTGCTCTATTTCTGGTGGAAATAAATAGGAGACATTACTTTCAGACATACACATATTAAAAATCGGAATAACATAACTCGTACAAATTTATATTAAATTGCAGAAGACTGTCCCACAGTTCCTGCTAACTTAGTGTGACAGATATCACTGGATTATCTCAAACTAAAACAGGTAAAGATTTATCCACTGAATTGCAGAAGCCCAGTTCCTAGACACTTCTGCTACCACCTGCAGCATTTTCTGTGTTCTCTGAGTTGTGAAATCGGGGCTTGCTGACATTCTAGAAGATGTTCTTTAAACTAGTGAGGCTCCCAAGGGAGAAGTTCTGGCATTAGGGTTTATGACATGCACTATTCAAGAACTCATAATCAAAAGAATCAAAATAGTTATATTTAGTTACAGACTTGACAAGCAAAATATTTCATTCTGAAATTAAAATAAGTTAATAGAATAAATTATTTCACGATGCTGACCTATTCAATTTTCAATCCTCAAAAAATATTTCGAAGTTATGATAAAATGCATTGTTTAATAATAATACTTAGCAAAACTATGTAGGGCTCAATATAACCACCTTCTTCCTATATAAATGAAGTCCTATTCTATTTGTATCAGATGCAATTCAAGGGATAAAAAAAGTATGATAAGTAATAATAAAGTCTGATGTAATTGATTCTGTAACACATTAATTGGGAATATCTTAATCTGGCCTCTCTGGGGAACAGAAAGGAAAGACAATGTTCACAATTGCCACCCATTCTCTTACATATTTATAGTTGTAAGTCTAACAGTGAGATAGAGGTAGTTGAAAGTCAGATAAGTGTGGGAAGTAGATAACCATTGATTATCTGACTTTTGCTTTTGTATTGAGTCCTCTCTTACTGTCATGCAGAGAAAAAACAAGGAAAGAAATCAGAGTTTGAAATGCTTGAGTAGTTCAGACTAGTAAGTGGTGGTCAGTTATTTATCTTGCTACTATTTTTATTTTGAAACATTTTCCACAGAGGAATCTTAATTATAATCCTGATGACATTGGTTAATTGACCATTATCTCCAATATTTACATAATGGTGTAAAGTCGTAGGTAAAGACTTTTACAAGCATTTTGAGAAATGAAATTCACATCTGAAGGACTCATTTCTAAGCTCCTTGAGAAAAGATTTTATTGACTTGATAAACATTGCCTGCAGAGGGCACAGAGGTTTTATGCTGAAAACCATAACAAAAAATTTCCTTTCAAGTATTAGTTAATCATTAGCAGCTGACAACAATGTAAACTTTTAATTGTGTTTAAGTACATCTGAGCAAATTAAATATTTCAGAAAATTAATCTTTGGTCTTTTAAAATAATATAAGTCCTTTACATTTTCAAGAGGTGTCATTGAAAATGATTCCTTCTGCAGTGATCAAGTATCTCACTGTCGTGGTTTGACTCAGCAGACAGCTAAGTTCCACACAGTTATTCACTCACCCTCCCCCCTCCCTAAACGGGATGGGGATGAGAAGTAGAGAAATATGCAGTAAAACTCGTGGGTTGAGATAAAACACTATTTACTAAGATAGTGAAGAAAGCAAAAGAAATAACAGTACATATATATATATATATACAAAGAGGATACGCAGAGCAAGGGCTCACAGCCAGCAGCAGCCCTTCCTCCCGACTACCCCCTTCCGTAACGAAAAGCACCCGGAATCGCAACAAACCAATCACATGATGTTGTATGGTATGGAATAGCTCTTTGGCCAATTTGGGTCAGCTGCCCTGGTCCTGTCCCCTCCCAGTTCCCAGCTCCTTATGCCCCCCCCAA
The DNA here is from genome assembly GCA_013396635.1 of Penelope pileata. Lineage (NCBI taxonomy): Eukaryota > Metazoa > Chordata > Aves > Galliformes > Cracidae > Penelope > Penelope pileata. The sequence goes on along the minus strand of WBMW01002182.1, from coordinate 18,940 downwards.
TTGTTTCACTGGCAGAGGAATGCGGAACTGTGTATGTCCTCGGCTCTGTTCAACACTGCCAAGGTGTAATCAGTTTTGTTTCTCTTCTGAGGCTAAAACATAACTTCATACTAGGCACTATGAGAAACATAACTTCTGTTAGAAACTAAGACACTTGTATAGATTCAGCCGTATGTTCACTAATTAACTAGTTAATCACATTTTAACATGAATCTGAGAATTCTGTTCTGATGAAAAAAATGTTTTGGGAGGGGATGGCAAGGAAAAGAAAGGCAAGGCAGGAAAGGCAAGGCAAGGAGAAGAAAGGCAAGGCGAGGAGAGGCAAGGCAAGGCAAGGCAAGGAGGCTGTCATATTATTTAAATTCAAATAAAAATAAGAGTCTCAAATAGATTCTCAAAACAATGACAACACTTCAGTATTCCAGAATTTCTGTGAAGTTTTTCATATACATTGACCAATGTAATTCAATTCATATTGTCATGAGCTCCTGATTATTAAAGCCAAAATGTGAAATAGTGACAAATCCAGTTCTTGCAAAATTGAGAATCTAGTTTTGGAGCTTCATACAAAGAGAATAATTTTTTACATGCTTACCAATTCGACTGCTTTTGTCTGTAGATGATGGTTTCTAGAATTGAACTGTTGTCTTGTTAGTTTTATAGATATTCATCCAATTTTCCGACAAATTGGCAGTTCAGGTACCACTGTCAGGTTTCCCCACATCTTTACCTTTGCATTTCCTATCAAACATTTTTTACTGTGCATTCTGGTGGTTTTAAAGGGCCTTGTCCCTGCTGAGTGAAATGCTAAACCAAAATCGGAAAGACACCACTATCATGCTGAGCAAATACTATTTTACTCAGTAATCACTGTAACTTTTGAGGCTCTGCCGGAAGATTTGTCTTCAATAACCCCCGTAATCATTAATAATGTACTATAGCTACCAAATACTGGTGTCAAGGTCCTGTCATTTTAGGGTGGAATGTCTGACTTACCAGACAAGTCAGGAGTCTTTCCATGCATGCATATTTATGGCAGAAGTTACTAAAAGGACAACAATAGCAGCAGACAACATGACACTCACAATCTTACACCATTCCACTCATACAGGAATATTGGTCTATAGCCAGACTGAAAAAAAAAAAAAAAACACAACAAACTAACACAATGACAATCCTACATGGTTAGAAAATGGGATTAGTTACAGATGGAATAAGTTGATTCTTGTTTATTATCTCACTGGCCAGATTTCCTGGTGCAAGGCCAGGGGTGGGGGTGTAATCTGCAGAGTCAAGTTCCTACTTTGCCTGCCTGCGGCCTCTGGTTTCTGTATCCATGCTGCACTACAATTTACATTAAATTGACTGTGTCTAAATGTGCTGTCATAAAACAATTTGAGTGAAAGTAGTTCCTGCTTACTGTAACTTATTACCAAAGAAATTTTGTTATACCTTTGATTCATTTGTCATAGGGCCATTTATGCCTCTACTTTTTGCTATTTCATACCTATTGGCATACAGTATCACATCCACAGTGTTGAAGCATCTGATAAAATTTATGTCTCCTAGTATGCTACCCTAAAGCAACAAAGAAAGACAGAAAGTGCAATACGTGCCTTATCCACTTAAACAAAATGAGTACGAAAACAGGACTATTTCAGCTACAGACCCAAAGAAATTACCACTCTACAAAGTGGATACATGTCAAATCTCATATTCAATTTCAAAAGTTAGCGGATAGAAATCTGAAGTTTAGGATTCTTGACTAAAACTTCATGGATTTACTGATTATGTGTTAAAGGGAGATTAACATTATTCCTTTTGTGTCTCCTTTGGGACAAGTTCTGTTGTTTACAGGTAAACAATTTTGTCTCCTACACATTATGTTTGCAATAACTAATCACTTCTTATTGCTCAATTTATGGAAATTTTAGTAGACTCAGAATAATAAAACTTATGTATTTCCAAGAAACTCAGTCATCATGTAGAAGAACATCATATAAAAATCTAGAGGGAGCTGAGTCTACAAAATCTATATTAAGAAATCATTTGTCATTTCCCTTGTTTTTCATTTTAGGCCTTATCTGCTCTACTACAACTATATTATTATTCCAGGCTGCTACTATGTTACTGCATTCTCAATGGTATATCAACATTTGTTTGCATTTTCAGGCACTTATTTTTAGGTGATTAATTTAGGTGTCAAAAACCAAATAGTGGTCTTCCAGATACTGTTCTGATCAGATTAACTTTGTCATTATCCACAGGTATGAAGTGTTTCAATTCTATTCCATTTGCTCAGTCTAGATAATTAAGTTGTCACTCTTTTAAATTATTTATTACAATGCAATATGCAATTGTTTTATTACACATAAAAGCTTGTAATGGACAGGTTCCCATCAATGGTTTGCAACTAGGTTATGTACATGATTGTCAAAAAAATGTGTACATATACATGTGGCTAGGAAAAAGAATGAAAAGAAAAAAGTTAGAAAGCAATGACATCATTTCTAGTTATTTTTGGATGTTTACTTGATATTACAGTATCTTCAGATAATCCATTTTATTGAGATTTGTTAATATTCCTATGAGCAGGTAATTCTGTATGATAATAGTGTTCTTAATAAGTCAGCTTGTATTGATTAAATAAATAATGAATAATAAAATATTCAAAAACACTTCTACTAGTTTTGAGTAAGACCTCTTTCCTTCAGCTAATGATTCTTAAGAGAAGATAGAGACAAACAGAAAGAAAAGATTCTCATGCCAGAAACCATTGCTTGAATATATTGAGTTCAAGAAATAATGATTGTTTCTTTCAGCAAGAATATGGGCAAAGGAAACTTTATATTCTGTAACTGGTCCAAATGCACTTTCAATTGTGTCAGAATATCATCATCCTCAACTTACTTGACCAGTAATGTTTTAGTAATGGGGAGCAGATTTAGTAACCTAGAGCTGATTTTCTAGCTGTTGATCTGGAAATTCATCTTATAGCTGCCTATTTCAGATTTTTTCCTTTAGAGCAGATGCATGTTGTCATCGCTACAGTCAAAGTATTAGCCACTGTAATACTAACAACCTTACTTTCTAATATTATGTTAAAGTAGGTTGTTCGGTTTTTGTGCAAGAATACAAATCATTATTTATTTCAAGAAGAATTTCAAACCACATTTTATTATGCTTAGGAATCCTCAGAAAATTACAATTTCTTAGATTACTTCAAATTCTATCAGAAAGGCATATTTGCTTATGCATTTTTTCCTCTGTCTTCTGGGATTATCAACAACAAAATGGGTATAATTCATTTATATCTCTTCAGAGGTTGACCCTCTTCCTATGTAATGGTCTCCAACATTCACACAGCTCTTAAAGTGAAGAGAATGTCAGAGATGAAGTACTTGAAAAATGCGTTACTTCAATGACCATAGTGCTCCACAACATCTACTGAAAACAATCAAACATAGATGGTATTTGTCATATAAGCCACCAAGAGTTGTGCCCTTTGGATGACCTCCAGAGTCTCTAAAGGCTTTTAAATTAGTAAGGAGTCATGAAAGTGGAAAGACAAAGTGAATGCATTGGAAAAGAGTGCAGTTTGAAAAGATAAGTTGAAAAATGCTCGGAATGAAAACAGTTACGACTACCATGGGACCAAACAAAGCAATGAAGAAAGTTCCACATCCACGTTGGAACTAAGAGGAAGACAAAGAGATCTTAGTGCTACTATTTATTCGAGAGAAAAGTAAACAGAATAGATAGTGCAGAAAAAGCTGAAGTGTTCAATGCTGTCTTACTTCAGTCTTCCTTGGAAGAAAAAATGTGTATATTAACTGTGACCAGACTCCATGGTAAATGAATTTTAACATGGTGACTGACATAGGTAGTATTTGTAAAGTATATGTTTAAAAGCATGCATAGATCAGAGGTGTGTGAACCCATAGGCTCAAATAAAACTCTCCCTAAAGTATTTCAGGAACTAGCTAATACACTCTTGCAATCATTAGTCATTCTCTTTGAGAAACTACTGAGCACAGGGAAAGTCCGAGGGTACTGAAGAAGGTCAAATGTAATATTTATTCTTAACAGGGGAGTGAAAGAAGAATGAGAAGTTATAAATATCAATCTGTTTTTAATATATGGAAAGAATCTGTATTTTTTTTATATCAATAATTTTGTAAGCTCCTGGTTGAAAATAAGATGTGAAACAAACAGTCGACATAGTCATGTCAATAACAGTTTCATTTCCTTCTTTGTCAGAATTGCTACTCTAGTGGACAATGGGAAATAGTACATGATATATTGTTTGACTTTTGGAACTGCTCATATATTGAAAATGAGGGCAATACTGTTCAAATTAGAAGAAAATATTCAAAATTTTCTTTATTTTTTACTAAAAAAGCAGAGGTTTTGTGAGGCAGTCAAACATGAATCTTATATTGAGCCACTTCAGTGGGGTTTTAAGCAAGGTAATAAATAATAGGTGCACTTAAGTCACCCCAAAGAAGAAGAAATCAAAAATAATACACTGTAAGTGAGGATCAGAATTGAAAATGATCTTTGCAGATTGGAGTTGAAGCAAAAAATCATTAGGAGACAATTCAGTCAAGAAAAGTGCAAAGTACCATTCGCAGGAAGAAAAGAATCAAAGGCACCATTGCAAGATAGAGACAATTTGGCTATAGGCAATCAAACAGCAGGAAAATGATCTGTAGGTCGAAGCTAGTTCAAGTTATGGCTATGATACTGTCTGGTAATGATTGTCAGAGAAGTTTTCTGTATAAAACTCAAGAAATTATTCTCCTCTGAGCTGGGAAAGCTTCATCTGCAGGACTATATTCAGTTTTGGGAACTGAAAACAAAATTTGATAGATACGGTCTATGTTTTGCACAGGATTTTTTATTCTAAAGTAGGAGACTGTGTGAACTTGATAGTTGTCTTTTGTTCTGTTGTATGTTATAAATAAGATTATGATCAAGTGTTCTCCATTTCTCTTGTGACAAGGACAAAAAAATAATCTATTTGATTAACAGTAAAAAAATATCAGTGGATATCACAAAAAAAAATTCTGATATGATATGCACTGAAAGTGTCAAACCAGGGGGACCTTTTGGAAATTGCTTTCCTTGAAGATCTTTAACAGTAGATTAAAGGATCTAAGAGTGTAAGAAAGGCTCAAAAATGTTATTCCACAGCTCCAGCTACCCCAGATTCCTGGCAGGGGGGAACAACATGATCAGAGAGATGGCCTTCCTGTAGTGAGTGGGGTACTGTGTGTTCACATTGTCCTGGAGGGGTGGAGGGAAGTAATTGTGATGTAGTGGAAATAAATGTCTTTTTGTAGAACACACATTGAACTTTCAGTAATTTCTAACTCATATATTCATAAAACAGGAGGTTTTCCTCATGTTTAATTGTCTTGGATTAATTTTATTTCTCTGGATTATGCTTCTGAATCTCTTAAAAGTTTTTAGCTTATGCATTATCCATCGTGAATATGTTTCTTTTTAGGTGGACTACCTCCTGATGACAATTTTTAGTTTGCCACCTGGCAACTCCCGTTAATGCCTCTCAGTTCTTCTCCTGAAGAAGGCAATGAATTGTCTCCATATACATCTCAGTGCAACTATCAGTCCACTCTGACATCTCTCAGTCATCTCTTTCTAGCCTGAGAAAGCCATTCATGTTGGATAAAATTTTGTTAGGAATAGTCTAAATCATACTGAAACTTCTCATAGGGCGGAGGATTTGAGTAGGTGGTTGAACTGCTTGAAGCAGTTTTCAACATCATAATGAAATGAAGTAATGACCTATATGGATCTTCCAATTGTTGGCACTTCATACATGTTCTCTTTACTGCAATCCAAATAGTCACTCAATTGTAAATAAGCTCTTTACTGAAATGACACCAGCAAAATTGTGTAAATGGCAAATAAATGTCTAAAACAGAAACATAATATATAACTGAAATTTAGATTTTTTTTTTGAAAATCATCCAATTTTCCATTCTATAGAAAACAACTTGTTTATCTTATAATAACAGGGAAGAAATCAAACATAATTTCAACAGGAATTATAATTTTTGATATTTATTAAGTGCTCCCTTCTAATTTCTCCATCAATATTTTGTTAAAAGGTTTTTTTTGAACTTGCAAAACTCAGAACTGCAAAACAAGTTTCTATTTCATAGAGAAAAAGAATTATTACAAAATTTCAATAATTCTTTTAAATTGTTACTTACAAGCTGAGTAGTAGCAAAGGATCAGTTTCACTTACAATAACTTATTCCACCTGTATTTACTGCATGTGGATTTTACAAGAGTTGTTATGTACCTGAAGATGTATATTTTTAATTGCTTAATGAGATGCTTAACACTAGAACCCTCTTTCTCTCCTTTTCCCAGTGCTAAACTGCATTATTTACACACAATACATTTAATGCATTCTGACATATGTGACTACAATACCCTTTATTCAATTAAATGAATGTATTTTGAACAGACTATTGGCCATAGAATGATGATCATATTACTATCTTTGTCTAAGAAAATACTAATACATTAAAGCAGAAGACTGAGCAAAGAAAAAACCCTTGTTTACAATTTGAGAAAGAAATGATCTTAGTTGAAAAAATGTAGATATTGACAGTAATATTCAGAGCATTTCATTGGTCTTAAAATACATGACATGTTTTTCTCTGGAAGGAAATAATGTCAATCATGTACCAGTCCCAGAGTGGTCTTCACATGGTCTGTGAATCTTGTTATTCCAGAAAATGTAAGATTGTCTTGTTAGAGACCTTTGGTTGTCAGACATGGAGAAAGGTATAGAACCGAAGCTCTATAATCAAAACTGCGCTATATAGTTTTGAAATCTTATGGGTATCTGTAGGCCAAGCTATACTTAAAGAGAATGCTAAAGAGTTTTGATTATCATAGTGAAAATTGATGAGGTTAGGGCAATGTGGCAAATCAGGTTGTTCATTTTTCCACAGAAAAAAAAGGGAAAAAATGAAATGTAACACCACCCCCCCCCCCAAAAAAAAAAAAACAAAAAAAACAGATTGTAAAATAGTCACACAGCAAATCTTTGGTTCTACGCTTCAAAAATTAAATAAAATAGTTTAAAATTTTAAAATAGTCTTTAAAAAGTTTTTAGTTTCTTAGAGGTAAAACATCACAACTTCACTCAAACTCTTAAGCAAGTCTAGAACATTGTTGTAATGAGGTTGATGGGTCATTTATTTGTTCAATTTACTGCATGCTTTATTATGCATGTGTGAGAGACATCATAAGGCTTACACATGGGCATTAAACTGTGTTATTGATGTTAAACTGTGTTTAGTAGGCCTATCCTTTTATATATTTACTAGGCCTATGCATTTATACATCTTGATATCTTGATAATCTCTTAATAAACAGGCTATTTCAAAAAGTACTTTAAAAGTATTCATGGCTAAGCATCTCATACTCATTAGGTATTTAGTAACACCTATTTGGTAGCATATCAAATGATAATAAAAGTTAATTTACAAGAACATGCAATAAGAATTATCTTTAAATCCCTATTAAGAAAATGTCTGCAATACTTTAAATCCCTTTCATTGCTTTCATTATTTAAATTACAAATATAAATGTTTGTTTTTATTGGAAAATTATATTCCTGGAAACTGAGAATCAGATTTTAAACAATTTCTCTGCAGTCTTCTCTCTCACTATTTCTCTTTTAAGAAATTCAGTCTATGTTTGCCATTTATACCTTCATTTAAAAAACTCTGTTCTCATTTGTTTTGTTTGGAACCTCTGCCTTGAAACAATGCAAATGAGATCAGAATGTGACCCAGTGAAAATGGTTTGCTATCAAAGGATTCACACTTCAAGCTGTGCTATGTAGCTTTCCAAAAGTGACATCTGGCCTCTTGGCAGGTTCCTGCAGCAGCTGTGTTGGTGGCTTAGAAATTGCTGATGGGTCTGCCATATGCAGTACCTGCAGTCTGGCCGCTTCAGGCTTGATCCAATTCATTACCCTACTGAATAAAATTTGCTTTGAATTATCTTCTATCTGAAGGTATTGGCATAGTATTCCTTTTTTTT
>WBMW01002182.1:0-10830 GCA_013396635.1 Penelope pileata | reverse complement strand
TTTTTTTTTTTTTTTTTTTTTTTTTTTTTTTTTTAATCAGAGATCTGGTCAGAAAAGAGGGTTCCAAGTTCCGCTACATTAGCTTAGCTAGAGAAAACAGCTCTGCGTGTGATCTAAGAATATCCTTGCACTGCCAGATGCTGTTAAACAGGCCTTGAGAACCTGATCAGCAGGCATGTATAACTCACCTAGTACTGTTGACTATCCAGATTGATCTGTTTCTCTCTATTTCTGTACAGCTTTGGAGTGACCTGGAATCAGCTAACTTTTTTTTTTCTCTCCCATCATAGAATTTGGTGTATCTATTTTATCATTTCAGGAAATTTTGAAAATGATTGCATGTCAATAACACTGAAAGTATTTATAAACATGAATTGCATTCTGGGAATATTTGACTGTTTTGTATATTAATAGGATGAAAAATGGGATAAAAGTTCCAAAGACTGAGAGAGAGAGTCATGGGACGACAGTATGAGCTTTGTAGTCCTTAATGGGACTCTTTACACAAACACTTCTTCTTCTTTGTACATCTGTACACTGAAACAGTATTTAACAGCTGTATTGCATTAACAGCTAGACACATACAATACAGTATCAATTGTGCTAAATTCTGCATGCTCATAGAAATGGATAATAACTGTAGCACCTGACGAGTTTTCTTTATGTTAAGATTATCTCCCCTCATTCTCCGTTTTGAGAATTAGATACCATTCCCAGATTAGCACGGCAGACATGCAGGAAACAATACTGAACTGCCTGGCAAATATTCTCAAAATCAATAGCATGAACACTGAAATAATCTTTCTTATCATTAAATTCTTGGAAGATTTTAATCATTGTTACATATCTAGCAATAAGTATATTGAAACACAAAGCCAGAGAGAAAGACTACTTTCAAAAATAGTTTTAAATTAACAATGTTCTCAGATGTGCACCCTTTATAAATACCCCCAAGGCAGAACAGCTAAATACACATTAGCTAACAAATAGCAAAATTTAGATTCTATTTAAAACATAAGCTCTTCATCTCTGAATGGGATGACAGTAGAGTCTGTAACAAGTAAGCTATGTGACAAATGGTAGGCCATGTAACGTACTGTAAGCAATGTAAGTCTTTGTGCTTTGATATGGATGGAATGTGGTGTTTTGACTCTGGCCAGCTGCTAAGCTCCCACCCAGTCACTCACTCACTCTCCCCTAGTGGGATGGGGAGAGAATTGGAACTCTGTATCAATGAGACTCAGTACATGGAGACAGAAAGCAGGAAACCTGCAGCGTAAAACTGTGTTTGAGGAGATTCCTATCACTAGGAACAGATACATATCCAGTGGAAAGAAGATTTTCCTGCCTATATAGAAAGACAGTCCACTGTTAAGGGAAGAAACTGACACTTACTAGAAAGGAAAAGATAGGTGCAGGGTGGTGGGAGCAAGAGACATCAAGAACAATGAAACACAGACTGAAAGGATACATCTTCCAAAAGCACATACACAAGCGCATACAACCTGGGAAGCAAGGAGGAGGAGCTACAGCTCTTTTTGTGGTTACAGAACTAACCCTGTTTTGAGCAAAATATTGAACTTGAGATCTCTTGAGGACCCTTCCAGCCTGAATTATCTGGTGATATTATTATTGTATAGAGACTGCCAAAAGACAAGGAACCATTGAAAGCTACTGTGTACAAAGCAAAACCAGACTAGCAAGATCTCAGTGGACTGGAAAAAAGCTATAACTTTTCTTTTTTTTTTTTTTTTACCTTTCTGATTTAAAATACATTATTCTTTTCTTTGAAGTTTGGCATTTTTTACATCTTTGTTGTTTGGTTTATTTAGGTTATATTCCAATAAAAATATTATTAGAGATAGGAAGATGATAGAATGGAATGGAATGGAATGGAATGGAATGGAATGGAATGGAATGGAATGGAATAGAATAGAATAGAATAGAATAGAATAGAATAGAATAGAATAGAATAGAATAGAATAGGAGTTGGAAAGGACCCACAAGCATCATTAAGTCCAACTGGCCAACTGGCTCCACACGGGACCACCTAAAATTCAAAATCTATGTCTAAGAGCATTGTCTGAATGCTTCTTGAACACTGATAGGCCTGGGAATAGTGTTCGCCGCCTTGGGGTGCCTGTTCTAGTGTTCAACCACCTTCTTGGTAAGAACTTTTTCCTAACACCCAACGTGACTCTCCTCTAATGCAGCTCCACACTGCTTTTCTTTGGGTCCTGTCACTGTCACCAGAGAGAAGAGATCAGCACCTGCCCCTCTGTTCCCCTCATGAGGAAGCTGTAGGACACCATGAGGCCTCCCCTCCGTGTCCTCTTCTCTGGACAGAACAAACCAAGGGACCTCACCTGCTCCTCATACACCTTACCCTCTAGACACTCCATAATCTTTATTATCCTCCTTTGGACACACATTAATAGGTTTACATCCTTCTCATTCTTATGTTTTGGTCATTAATTAATTAATCTATTTATTTGTCAGTTTGTATAATGGATAATATATACCAGAAACAAAAAACATAGAATATGTTATGTTTTATATATCACTTAACTTACATTGCATATAACATATGTATGTCTGGATATGTGGGCAAAAAAATAAAAATAATAAAATAAAAGAGAATGCCCTCTAGAAGATTCTCTCAATAATCTATCTGCAGAGAAGATGGTTTGCTGTCTTGAGGGAATGCCTCACTGGCCATTGGCTCATTGACTAGAGAGGAAGTATTTATGTCTAACTTGTACATAACTAGAACAAGGCAAGACAAATTCTAGCATTAGATTTCTGCTTATTTACGTGTAGCATTTGATTCCTAGGAAGACTGTCTTAAGACTGAAAATTCGTACTTTTAATGCAAATGATCATTTGCTTTACCTCTGACCTGGTGCCAATGTAGAGGTACAATTATCTCAATGTGAAATATAATTTATAATGGATATATATTGTCCTGTCCTTTCTTTAAATGATGCATTTCTAGTTTGCAAGTAACATCTAATAAATAAACATGATAGATGGTAATAAAAGTAAGTAACCACTCTGAACCTGGAGTCTCATTATTTTTAAACAAATCTAGCAATGCCATACTAAAAAGTTGTTTCAAAACAGCTTTTGCAATACAAGGGAAAAATAAGTTTTTAAGCCAGGAGAATAGGATTATTTCTTAGCTAAGAACTTTGCCTTTGTTACTGTTTTAATTTTCATTCTGGAGACACTGATGCAGTCTTTTCAGATTTGCAGAGCAGGCAAAAAATATTATTGACATGTAAAAGAATATTTAACAAATGCCTCTTTCAGGACTTCTTTTAATGATTTTTCATGTAAAATGCCTTTAAATAATCTAGTTAGAAATAATGTTTTGCATGATGAGGTTTTTTTTTTTCTGCTAAAATATATTTCTGTGTAAGAACTCTGTTTTAGAATCATTAAAACTATGCACATATTGGAATTGTTCAGATATTCAAGTTCAACACAGTTATTATGGTAATCAATTTATTTTAAGGAATCAGTGAGTGTGGTACAGTGTGGATTTTATGTATATTAAATTGGTAAAGAATGCTGAAATGAGCTCCTTATGTTGCAAAAGTTACACACAGTATTCTTTCCCTTTTGATCCATTTCCCATTGCAAGAATTAGCAAATTGTGCATTCGGCTTTCCTCCTTTAGGTAAAAGTATATTTACAGTTTTATCTCAGGTTGCTTGTGCTCAAATATTTACGTACATACGTGTTTGTATGTCCACTGAAGCTATAACACAACTCTTTTCCTGCGAAATAAAGGCAACATAGAACATACTCTTTTAAAAAAGTGTTCTTGATATACTCTAACAACCACTGCACTGTTTCAGACTATTCATATGAAAATTTAAATTTCACATTCTAATTTTTTGCTTTAATTTTTCTTACAGATGTCTCTGTTCAACAGCTAACAGCAGTACTATTCATTGTTACATATAATTTATTCACATTTACAGTACCAGTAAGACAGAATTTTTAGATTTACTTATCTCACGTGAAGGTCTCACTTCGCAGCTTAACCCCGGATTTGTTTCTCAATGAGATGCTGTGTACCCAAGAACTCAGATGTAGGAAAATGCAGTGGAAACTAAGTAACTCAATAACTCAGATACAAAGTAGATACTATTTAGTTATGTTTTTCATGTATTATTTTCAGTAAAAGTAGTTTGGGTTGTGCAGTAGGGACAGCTCTCATTCTTGGAGCTGCTGTAGAAGCCATGTACTTTGATCATAACGTGTATGCAGTGCAGCTAGTGTAGCCAAAAGAAACAGTTGATTGACATACAGAATATAGTATTAGGAGACCAAGAATAAAAGCCTTCCAACACCAACTCTTTGGCATCCTTGGCTCTTCTGCTTAAAGCAACCAAATGCTAAATGACAACTATTTTCTTCATTAGTATTTTCTTGATGGAAGCTTCTGTCCACCAGAGAGGAAAATTTATGTATGGGATTTAAATAAATCTGTACTTCAATTTTTCAAATAAGATTTTCTGTTATGTTTCTTTGGCTTTTAAATGCTAGTGAATTAAGAAATGGAATATGAAGGCACAGAAATTTGCATCTGTACTTTCACTGTATTTCTCATCATGTACAAGAAATCCCAGGAAAAATGAGGATACAGATGAAGTTAATGTATGCATTTACATGTGTATACATTTGTCCACATGTGCTTGTGTAAGCAATTGGTTTGCACAAACCAGTCATCTTTTATCTCCCTTGAACATAACCTTCTTTCAGGAGTATCATATCTTTTAGACTTACAAAAGATCTTATATGCTATTGAGACACTTGAACTGCACCAAAAAAAAAAAAAAAAGTTGAAAGAAAATAAGTAAGTGCCATCATTTTCATACATTAGATTTCAGCTTTAAACTGCTGATTTCATCTTTAAAATTTAAAGGAAATACAAAGTGAATCTAGTAATCAGGTCAGAGGGTTTTACAGGGCATGCACTTAAGATGTGGGTTGAAGCTAGACAGAAAACCATCACTTTCAACTAGAAAGCTAAAGAGAGAGGAAGTATATAAAATAGTTAAACATCTGAAAAAAAAAAAAAAATCGAAATCTGAAGTCCAACCAGAAACTGCGTTAAAACTGTTGATGGCAGTATGTAGAAGAACAAAACCGTGACAATGCTATAGAGCTTCCTGAATTCACATCACAAAAAGAATGCCTGATAAGACTGGAGCAAGGAGATACTTGCATAGAACTGAATGAGACACAGTAATGACTAAAAAGCAGAAACTATAACCTAATGCTTAAGGGACATTAGACATTACCTAGACGTGCTTATTTGAAGGATCAATTAGCTCATAAGAAAGATGGAATGAGAATGCAATCACCCCAAAGCAAGCAGTAAGAACGAAGAAAGTGAGAAAAGAACACTGAATGGCTTTGTAACAGAAGTTTCTATTTGTAAGCAAGTTTCAAGTCAGTAAACATATTTAATGTGTATGAAATACTGATGTGCACTTTTCTGTCTCCTCATGACTGTTTCAGAGAATCACATTTAAGAGCCCAGCAAAGATTTTTCACTGCATTCATTGTGCAGTATTGTGACAGTAGATATCACCGCAAGCCTCTGTGTGGAAGAAGCAAGCAGCTGGGTGTGAATAGCAGCATGTCAGCAGTTGATATGCTATGAGAAGTTCCCCAGAGTATCCACTTTCTAGCACTGTAAATAAAGCGATTTGCATGTTGCTCAATTAATATGTCATTCCTTATTTATGTTTGTAATCTTTACATATTTTACATCCATGACTGATGATATAGATGCAATAGTACAATAAACGTACTAGAAATACCAGATGGGTGGGTAGATTAAATTTGATTATCATTGCTGTCATCACCATCAAAGATCAACCAGACAGAGTTTGATCAAACAATAAATCCACTTCCAATTAATTATCATATCCTCACTCTTCTATAGTTTATTGGGAGGTACATGCACCATTTAATGTTATTAAGATGAAACACTATGTTGAAACATTCTGAGTGCAGGCTTTATCTGTTCTTCTTTTAGTTCACTTCCTAAGATAGTCAGCCAGAGATCATCAGTATTTTTTTTGTCCCCAGGTAGTCTGTGTCTGAATCAAAATTCATCAAATTCCCAATATGTCTCAGTGATAGCTTCTATCAATACAAAAGCAGAACAAATAAACAACAAAAAAATCAACCTCTTCTCCCCCTCCCACCCAAAAAAAAAGAACTCTCCCAAATACAACTGTCACGATCCAATGTCACTTCATCATGACTTGGTCCTATTATTCTCGGGAACAGAATTAAGACTCAAAAACGGAGTCAAGTGCCTAAAACAAAATAAACTTTATTAACTTGGGAATGGATTTGCAATGGGGGGAGAACGGGAAAAGGGAAGGAAAAAGGGAGAGTTCTCTGTTACCAACAGCAGCGCAGTCTGATGCGGGGGAGGAGGGAGGCATGTTCCTCCGCTTGCGGCACACGCTCCTCCTCGCAGCAGCTCTCTTGTGACGCTCTCTCTCTCTCTGGGACCTGCTCTCTCTCACTCTCTCAATGCTCTCTCCCATGCACCCCTCTGGTTGCACCCCTTTATATCATATAACCCTGTCCCCCACTCGGGGGTGGGGCGCATATGCAGTACGTGTTTCTAGGGGCTCCTGGAAGGGTCTTGGGTCCCAGAAGATGCTGCCACAGATGGCTCCAGGATGCAGGCTTCTGATTTGTGGAACACTGTCCAGTTGCTAAGGTGGCTAGATGGCAAAGTCCTCCTGCATTCTTCCCATCATCAATGTTGAGAAATATTCATATATTCTTTTCCAGTCTCTTACAACAAACAACCCACACATCAAGCAAAAAACAAGCTCTAGCTTTGTGTAAGACACTTAGAGATGTGAAAGACTTTTCTTGGCCCATTAGAAGAAAGACTTCACAATTCATGTCAAGCAGTGTCTTTCTGGTGGAGATAATGACTCTAGCCTTGCACAATTATGATAGGTAGAGTGTTAAATATTCTTCTGAGTCCTAGTAAGAAACCACTAATCTCTGCCTCTTGTTATAACGTAGCTGTCTTCTGCTAGCTTCCTGCTGGACCACTAACTAGATCAAAGGAGTGGATGCAGAGCTATATATAAAAACCTTAATAAAATTACAAAAGATTCTAGCACAAGGGTGTGTCATACTTTCACATCTAAATCTTAGCAAATGTTCCAAAATTTGACAATAATATACAAGCATTTCTCAGGATGTGTCATAATTTTTCCACATGCAACCTTATTTTGTAACTCTATGGCTGTTGCTATAAACTAAACAAAGACATTTATTTAATAGAGATTTATGTGATTCCCCTAATGCTTTTATCTTTACTTCCGTGGTTTCTTCTCTATCTTCCTGTTAGAAACCTGTTAAACCATCTCATTCATTCCATTCTCATATTTCCTATGATACTATGATCCTATGTACGTCTAATAAATTGCTTATATGGGAGTGAGATATCTCTCCAGGAGAGGTGGAAGAGAGCTTTCATATCAGTCAGAAGATTATTTCTGTCTCTACAGCTGCAAATATATACCTTCTATTGCCTACTAATACCTCTATATACCTACTAGTTTAAGTAGTATCTAAGTAATGTATTTGCTTCATACTAAATGATGCATTAAATTTGCCTCAAATATTCTAGGAAACATTTCAGTTTTACCCCTTTCCTTTTCTATCATAAATATTGATGCATCAACTTGTCTGAACCATAGACCTACCTGGAGCCAAAACTGTTAAACTGAGAGAGTTCATTTAACTGACAATTTCTGCATTAAAAAGGTGTAACAATTTTTTCTTTGCACTGGTTCTCTGTGTGCTATCATGTATTTAATACCATGTGTATTTGTGTCAACATATTGTTCAAATATATTTTAGAACTGTCTGCCTCTTCCTCAGACTCCTATATATGGCCTGTTTTTGTGTTAGAAAATACTGAAAAAAATGCAGATTTCGTACTCTGAATAATGAGCACATGCCAAGCTAGAAAATTAATGCTAGGTGCAGTGGACTCAATCAGAGCATCAGCTGCATGCTGTTCAACTGATTAAGCAGGAGTTGCATCCATGTCTCTAAAAATCAATAGAGAGAACAATGTGTAGAGAAAGACAGCACTATTATGTTCAGAGAAACATGAAACCTAGTGAAATGTACAGGGAACTATCAAAAGAAAAAGTACCACATTTCTAATATTTTTGGAAAGGACTTTGTTCTGCTATAGCTCTAGAGTATTGAAGGTATTGAAACTCTAATAAAGAAATAGGTCTTACAGGTTTTCTAGGGAAGATGTAGTACCAAAACATCTTCACTATTTACATCAGCAAAGCCAGCTAGAGAGCACTACAGTAAAACAGCTCCAGGTAACTTTTTCATTGTGCACACAGCTGTTCATGGGCTTAAAGAGATAGATTCTTGTGTTAAACTTGCCACACATGAGAATTAATAATATAAATATCAAGATCTACAAAGCAATGTAGGTTCCTGCTGTTGTTATTACACAAAAGGATGTTTATATTTACTGAGTCCAGGTACTTCTTCAACAGTTCAGCATAATATGCCTTCATCTCGCTAGATACAGAAACCTCTTAAGGCTTTCAGCTGAAGAGATACAACGCTTCTTACTATTGCTGAAAGGAAAAAAATTGGCAGCACACTACACTGATGAGCCTAGCCTGATCCAGCTTACATATTTATTTCTCTAACTGGATGTCTGAATATCAAAAACTTGATGTAATCAATCAAATTTTTCTTCCTGCGAAATCCAAATACCCACAGGGTTGAGAGAAAGTTGAGAATGAGAAATAAATAAATAAACAAACCCCACAGATTCTATTTCTTGCCCATGCATTTTCTGTCTTACTTGGGTATCCAATCCTCTTTCTAGTTATGGCAATTGGTAAATGTGTTACTGCTGGTATTTGAATTAAGTTAGTATAGGAGTCCTAAGATTTTAAAATATGAATATTCATTAGAAGCTGTGATAACCGCATATGATAAGTTTTGGAGGCTTACTATAACACTGTTGCTGAAAAAAATAAAAATGATAACACCAACTACTGCTCAGTGCAATAAATTATAGCTTTTCAGTGCCAAGTTAATTCTTGTTTTTTTTTTCATGATAAATATGAGAACCTACCACAGTAAAGTCACTCTTTTTCTCACTCTCTTTCTGCAGATATCAACTTTGTCTTTGTCAGAAGCAGACAACAAATGGAAGTAAGATGCACTGAATTTGTTGTATCTCTTTCTTCATTCCCTCTTTCTGAAATTAAAAAAGAATGGAACAGTATTAGATAATGAATTCTCTTGCTTTAATGCTGTATTTCAGTTACACATCTTCTCCAGATAAATCTTTTTCTCCACATCAACTATGTACACGTGTATGGAATTTTTGATAGATGTGATCATGACCATAATTTCAATAACATCAATAAATATATTGGTGATAAGGCAATGGATATTGCCCTACCACTTGCTAAGTCGACACAGAAAAATGCAATCACAGAAAAGAGCCCAAACTTTATTCTATTCACAGCAGCACACTACGTATATGTCCATTAAATAATCTTTCTAACAAATAAGTGTAGAAATTAGCTTTCTTAACCACGAAGATGCTTTTCTGAAGCTATTAGAAAGTAATATACCCTTCATGAAGATAGTGCACTTCCTGTCTCCCCAAACTCCTGCTTTTTGAGTTAGTCCATCAAAAAGATGATAAAATCTTGGCTTCAAACAGGAGACTCATAGGTTTTGCTGAGAATATAATCTACTAATTTTGAATATAAGATGATGTGAGAAATAAGTCTAATTGCATTTTCTTTGAACTTCATAAATTGGATACTAGAACAGTGCTAAAGTTTTAATTCAACAATCTGTCATGAGCTTTAGTGAGCCTGGCTGTGGGGTTATATTGTTTGTTACGCTACACCTCCTGAATTATAGGGAGTATTACATAAATTTATTTAGTTGTACCTGTCTCCCATTTCATACTGGATTTATATGCTCTCATCTTCCAAAAAAGTTAGCAGTTAAATGCTCCTGCCCTAATTAGTTCGTTGCAGTCCAGAGAGGTCCAAAATATTTTGAATTCTTATGTTTTCTTTTGAGATAAATGTCTTTGAAATATCTTCAACATCACAAAAAATAGAAGAGCATAAGGTAATATACCAGAGCATTTTTACTGCACTTTGTGTTCAGCTCCTAGTGATAGCTCACTGGTTAATTCAGTAGGTGGGCAATGGCTCTTCAACATGAATAATGGTGTTGGGCCCAGGCAACAATTTTGCTATTGTGACTCCCACTGCAAATAAATGATCACAGAACACAATCAGAAATGTCAGAATTAGACTTTTAATGTCTGCAAAGCTCTTTGAAGATAACTGTTCTCCATGTCTGTGTTCTATTGATTGCAAGAGTACTATTAAAGTACAACCAGAGATTGAAAACAGTTTGAGAGTTATTGCCCTTTGTCGAATAGTGCCATAATTCTCAGAAGAGAAACATCTAATGCCTTTCAAATATTAGCCTGGAAGTAATAGAATTTCTGTTACTTTATTCATTTTCACTAGTTAAGCGTGGGCTTCTCCCATCTCAGTATGATAGATGTTTTAGTGTTTAAAATAAAGATCTGTCCACAACTCCTCATGTAAAGTAGTCTAAACCATAGTCTAATAGAAAAAATTATCACTGTGGTGTTCAGCAGTCAGGAGAGCTGAAACTGATTCTGAGAAGGTTCAAGTTTCCAGTTCCAAGTTTCAAGGTTCCAGTGACACAGCAGTAAGCAAT
>WBMW01002181.1:144633-155743 GCA_013396635.1 Penelope pileata | reverse complement strand
CCTGATCTAGCTGTAGGTGTCCCTGTACATTGCAGGGGAGTTGGACTAGATGACCTTTAAAGGTCCCTTCCAACTCTAAGGATTCTATGATTCTGTGATTCTCTCCCACTGCATCTCACCCACATTCAACTACACCCCATTAAATCCCACCACATCCCACAATATCCCTCAGCATCCCACCATATCCAACCACATACCACCGTATCTAACCGCATCTGACCACGTGCCACTGCATTCGACTGCAACCCACCACATCCTGCAGCATCCCACCACATACCAGCACATTGTACCGCATCCCACTGAATCCAACCAAATCCCACCACATCCCAGTACATTCCACCACATCCCACCATATCCCACCACATCCCAGTGCATTCCACTGCATCCCACCATATCCCACTGCATCCCACCAAATTCCGCAGTATCCCACCAAATCCTACTGCATCCCAATGCATCCCACCACATCTCACAAAATCCCATCATATCGCACCACATCCCACCCCATTTGACTGCATCCCACCACCCCCCAGTGCATCGCACTGCATGCTGCGGAATTCTACCGCATCTCACCAAATCCCACCATATCCTGCAACATCCCACCACATCCAACCACAACTGACCACATGCCACAGCATTCCAGTCATGTCCCACCGCATCCTGCAGAATCCCACCACATTCAACTGCGGGATTACAACAAACAGGGTCAGTAAACTTCATGAATGAAGATCAGCCTCGGGATCGAGATACCATTGTACTTATCGGGGGGAAGCCCTGGGAGCTGTAAAGGAGCATAAGTAATGCGGGACAAGAGCTCCAGGTGTGGACTGTTGTCGGTGTACGATAACAACTACGTTTATCCTGTGATCCTCAAGACAAGGATGTCTCTGCCCTTCAAGATAAGGAAGATACTGAAGGAGCTGCTCAAGTCTTGTTGTTCTTAGATAACTTGTTAGCCAATGATTTATGAGTAGAAAAATACTGTTTGTAGAGTTATCGGTTTTGCATGTTGTTGCATCAGCCAGAAAGGCCTGTAAAGGCCCAGCTAGCTTTTCAACAGAGGAGAACGAGAATATATCTTTGAACCCACCTCAGAGTCCATGTGGTTAATACGCCACATCAACCAGATGTGAATGCACCCAACTGCTTCCAACCACATGCCACCGCAACCCACCACATTCCACCAAATCCCTCCATAAACCACGGCATCCCATGGGATTCCACAAAATCCAAATGCATTCCACTGCATCCAACTGCATCCCACCATATCCCACTGCATGCTGCCACATCACACCGCGTCCCACCAAATGCCACCATATCCCACCACATCCCAGCACATCCCACTTCATTCCNTGGCCAGCAGGTCGAGGGAGGTGATCCTATCCCTCTGCTCTGTGCTGGTGAGACCTCACCTGGCGTACTGCATCCTGATATGGAGTCCTCAGCACAGGAGAGACATGGAGCTGTTGGAGTGTGTCCAGAGGAGGGCTACAAAAATGATCTAGGGGATGCAACACCTTCCCTATGAGGTCAGGCTGAGAGAGCTGGGGCTGTGCAGCCTGGAGAAGAGAAGGCTTTGAGGTGACCTGATAGCTGCCTTTCAGTATCTAAAGGGGAGCTATAGGAAAGAGGGGGACAGACTCTTTAGCAGGGTCTGTGGGGATAGGACAAGGGGGAATGGCTTTAAACTGAAAGAGAGGAAATTTAGGTTAGATTTAAGGAAAAAGTTTTTTACAGTAAGGGTGGTGAAGCACTGGAACAGGTTGCCCAGAGAGGTGGTGGAAACCCCGTCCCTGGAGACATTCAAGGTCAGGCTGGACCAAGCTCTGAGCACCCTGATCTAGCTGTAGGTGTCCCTGTACATTGCAGGGGAGTTGGACTAGATGACCTTTAAAGGTCCCTTCCAACTCTAAGGATTCTATGATTCTGTGATTCTCTCCCACTGCATCTCACCCACATTCAACTACACCCCATTAAATCCCACCACATCCCACAATATCCCTCAGCATCCCACCATATCCAACCACATACCACCGTATCTAACCGCATCTGACCACGTGCCATCACATCCCACTGCATTCCACAAATTCAACTGCATCTCACTATATCCAACCGCATTCCCACCACATCTCACCAAACCCCAGTACATCCCACCCCATCCCAATGCATCCCACCACATCCCTACTCATCCAACTGCATCCCACCACATCCATCCATATCCCACCGCATCCCACTACATCCCACAAAATCCCATCCGTACCCTGCATCCAACCACATGCCACCCCATTCCACAAATCCAACCGCATCCCACCATATTCGACCACATCCCACTCACGTCCCACCGCATCCTGCAGAATTCCACCCCAGGCAACCACATCCGAATGCATCCCACTGCATCCCGCAGAATCCCAATGCATCCCACCACATCTCACAAAATCCCATCATATCGCACCACATCCCACCCCATTTGACTGCATCCCACCACCCCCCAGTGCATCGCACTGCATGCTGCGGAATTCTACCGCATCTCACCAAATCCCACCATATCCTGCAACATCCCACCACATCCAACCACAACTGACCACATGCCACAGCATTCCAGTCATGTCCCACCGCATCCTGCAGAATCCCACCACATTCAACTGCGGGATTACAACAAACAGGGTCAGTAAACTTCATGAATGAAGATCAGCCTCGGGATCGAGATACCATTGTACTTATCGGGGGGAAGCCCTGGGAGCTGTAAAGGAGCATAAGTAATGCGGGACAAGAGCTCCAGGTGTGGACTGTTGTCGGTGTACGATAACAACTACGTTTATCCTGTGATCCTCAAGACAAGGATGTCTCTGCCCTTCAAGATAAGGAAGATACTGAAGGAGCTGCTCAAGTCTTGTTGTTCTTAGATAACTTGTTAGCCAATGATTTATGAGTAGAAAAATACTGTTTGTAGAGTTATCGGTTTTGCATGTTGTTGCATCAGCCAGAAAGGCCTGTAAAGGCCCAGCTAGCTTTTCAACAGAGGAGAACGAGAATATATCTTTGAACCCACCTCAGAGTCCATGTGGTTAATACGCCACATCAACCAGATGTGAATGCACCCAACTGCTTCCAACCACATGCCACCGCAACCCACCACATTCTACCAAATCCCTCCATAAACCACGGCATCCCATGGGATTCCACAAAATCCAAATGCATTCCACTGCATCCAACTGCATCCCACCATATCCCACTGCATGCTGCCACATCACACCGCGTCCCACCAAATGCCACCATATCCCACCACATCCCAGCACATCCCACTTCATTCCATTGCATCCGCCCACATGCCACAACATCCTGCCATATTCTACCTCATCCTAACCCCAATGTGAGGTGCCTCTGGGGTGTCTGAAAGGATCCTGACATAATCCCACCCCAGGGAGCTCAAGCAATGAACACCACATATGATCACCCAACAGAAACTATGTCTTCTGCGTCCCCCATGGTATTAGAACACAGTGGGACCAACGCAGCTACCCAGACAGAACTCCCAAGTGAACATGCAGTCATCCAAGCCTCTGGCTGCAGAGTATGCCCAAGGTTTCTACTGTCTGAGGACAGTAGCAAGAATGCTCAAGTAGAAGAATTGCTCAGCTTCATGGCTGAGCCTGGGGAGAAAGTGGAACTTGAGGATTGATCAGGAGTCCTAGGAGATTGACTGATGGAACTCTACTCTGCCCTCACTGGAATAGTCACCTAGGCTTAACACATGACAAGGGGGGATCCTGTGCCACACAGAAGGCAGTGACTTGAGGAACAGAGGTGAATGGAAACAAGTCTCTGTTCAGGGCAGCAAGAGAAGTTGCTCCTCATCTACCGACACAAAAGTGACTTGGGATGTTCTGTGA
Source organism: Penelope pileata (assembly GCA_013396635.1). Taxonomy (NCBI): domain Eukaryota; kingdom Metazoa; phylum Chordata; class Aves; order Galliformes; family Cracidae; genus Penelope; species Penelope pileata. The sequence continues at coordinate 151,856 of WBMW01002181.1, read as the reverse complement.
CTGAGGAGGAAACAGGACCCAAGGGAAGATTTACGATGTTTTACTAAAATTTAGAGTCTCATGATCATGAGACCCCTTGTCCATTAGAAAATTGAGAGGGAGAGAGCCTCCCACACCCCCAATACAGTCTGCAGTAGCTTATATACAATTTGCAACAAAACACTATGCAAACACATTCGATCACGCTATTGCACCAGTCCTGACTGCCAATCGTCTTCCCTCATTTCTATGCAAAACAAAGCTTTTGGCAGGACAGGTGCAGGCCTTCCTTTGGCTACAGTCCTCTGTGTCACTCTGAGACCTCTATCTCCTCTGGAGTTAAAGTTTTCTCAAAACAGGACTGTTGGTGTTTTGTATTTTGTCATGTAATTGGTCTGTTGTTCCCATCACATCTCTGCAGAAGTGCTCTGGCCAGTGTTTGCAGCTCTGGGCAGAGACAAAGCAATCGGTTCCTAACTTACAGGCAGGGCAGTTAACTTCTTCATTGCAGAGCAGGTAATGCAGAGCAGGGCAGAGCAGTTAACACATTTCTCCCATTACCTTGCCTTCCCAGTTGCCCTAACACAACAAATATGGGGCTCTGGAATTGGAAGGAGAGGGTCATGTTGAGGTGGATGACAATCCATCTCTATGTGAGAGGAGTCACCAAGGCCAGGTCAGCCTATCCCCCACATCATGACCACTTCCATGAAGAAAAAAATGGTAGGTTATTATCATAGGTGACTCCCTTCTAAGGGGAACAGAGGGATGGATCTTCCAAACAGACCTCCCTTCTAGAGAGTTTGCTGCCTCCCTGGGGCTCAAGTTAAGGATGTTACGAGGAAATTTCCTAGCTTGGTACAGTCCTTAGATTATTATCTGCTCTTGGTTTTTCATGAAAGTAGCAATAAAGTCATGGTAAATCCAAGGGCAATCAGAAGAGACTTCAGGGACCTAGAAAGACCTGTAAAGGGATCAGGAGCACAGGTAGCATTCTACACTGTCCTTACAGTTGCAGTGAATGATATTAGAAGAAAAAGGTGGTCCCAGCTTACCAACACCTTGCTCCAAAGGTTAATGTGGCTAACACAATTTTGAATGTTTTGATCATGAGGTGATCTATGCAACACCAGCTCTGCAGGTGCCTGTCACTAAACGGTTACTCCACCCTGCCGGTGTACAGAGATTGCAACAGCTGTTTCATAGAATTTTGTAATACTGGAGGACATGGTAGCATTATTTTCTAAAATTTCTATTTATTACAGATTACCACAAATCACCACTAGCAAACGCTATGAGTAAAAAGGCAAGCATAGGTAAAGATAACAAGCTACTAATGGAAAGATCACATTGGGTGGGACTTTGAGCAACTTCATCTAGTGGAAGATGTCTCTGCCTATGGCAGAGGGTGTTGGAACTAGATGATCCTTGAAGGTCTCTTCAACCCAAAACATTCTATGAGTCTTTTTACACATATGTAGTAGATAATAGCAGCACTTAGATCTGGTAGAAAGACAGTTAGATACAGTAAAAATCAGCTATATGTACCAGAAAAGTATACAGGTTGAACAACCTATTATAAATTTTACAGACTTATCGATAATTCTGTGGTAGTGCTTATGATTTACAAACGTCAATAGTATAACAGCAGATATACTTATGAAAGGTTATACTTATCAATACTATAGAATCATAGATGTAGAAGATAGGAATTACCTTGCATTATCTAGCATAAGAAAAATATATAAGGCCTTGAAGTGATGGGGAATTAGACAATCATAATCATCGGAATTTAGGGGGGGTTTGTGGGAGACAAGATTTTCAAAAGAGAACAGAAACAGGGCTGGGTAAAACCCATCTGTGGTGTTGCAGTGCAAACAAAAGCTGCTCATGAGGCTGTGCAGTCCTGAGGCTATGGGCCTCCTCCCCTGCACAGCCCTAGGCCAAGGCTGGGCGAAAATCCAATCATCTGCTAGAATAGAAGAAAGGAAAGGGTAGTAAATAAGTAACTTCTGAAGAATATACCGACAACAGAGAACGAACAGGATGTCAAAAAGACAGTACCACAAAGCAGAGCAAAGAAGATGGACCGACCAATTCATGACCTTTGACTGATTGAAGAGGTGCCTGGAGAGGGGAGTGCCTGGGAAGGATCAGTGAGGGAAACAAAGGACTGTGAGAAATTGTTGTTATGTTATGAGATAATGCTTGAGAAGGTACACATACGTGTGGAAAACCGGAGTTCAGGGCTCTGCTCTGCATGGTGGGAGCCTGGTATATACCGTTAATAAAGCAAGAACCTAAGGAACCTGTTTGATTCTCTGTCAGTTTTTGACATAGAATATCCCAAGCTGGAAGGGACCCACACGGATCACCAAGTCCATCCCCTGGCTCCACACAGCCCCACCCAAGTCTGAGAGCTCCGGCAGCATGGGGCCGTGACACTGCCCTGGGCAGCAGTGCCATGCCCACCACCTCTGGGGCACAGCCCTTCCCTCACCCCCACCCAACCTTCCCCTAACAGCTCTGTGCTGTTCCCTCGGGCCCTGTCGCTGTCCCCAGAGAGCAGATCTCAACGCTGCCCCTCCGCTCCCTGTGAGGGGGCTGTAGGCCACCATGAGGCCTTCTCTCAGCCCTCTCTGCTCTGGGCCAAACAAACTGAGGGCCGTCCCTCAGCCACCCCTCATCCATCTTCCTCTCCAGACCCTTCACTGCCTTTGTAGCCCACCCATGAATGATCTCTAATAGTTTTATGCCCTCCTCTATGGTGGTTGCTCCAGGAACTGGAGGACAGTGGGTCCAGCAGCCTACGGAGCTCTGGCGCAGGGCCTTCACTGGTGCAGCCTTCTCAGGAAGCTGTAAGGGAGGGCAGGCACCCATCCCAGGGCTCCCAGTGCCCTCAGCGCTCCTGGCAGGTCCCCAGGTACTGGGCATCAGGTAGAAATGTCAGCACAAGGCAGTACGGAGAAGTATCACACTGGAGATGTGACGCTCTTGGCCTCTGGTGAAAAGAGGAACATGGTGAGCACCCACATTCAAGTGTCCTCAGCACTGTCTGGAAGAGGCAGGACTACAGTCGTGTTCCAATCCTCTCCATTGTCCTCTAAGTGAGGAGGATCTGAGCATGCACGAAAGAGAACAAATGCAGAATAAGCACAAATGGAGAGGAAAAGGGGAGGTCTGTGAGAAGGGAGGGGAGTGGAGGAGACATAAGGGTGCATGGAGGTGAAGGGACTTAACCCAAGGGCACGTGGAGTGGAACAGTGCCTATCCAAACCCACTACCACACTCAAAAACCTCCAATCCCATTCCCGAATGTTCCTTTCACACTCAGACACCCTCTCTCTCGCACCTGAAAACCCTCCACCCACCTCAGAAGCCCCTTCTGAGCTCAGCACCGCACACCCAAACACCACCTCGCACTTCCAAAAGCTGCCGCACCGCACCCAGACACCCCCGCGCGCGCCCGCTCCGCTCNGCCCGCCGCTGTCCGCGGTGCTGAGCTCGTCCCAGGCGAGGCGGCCCTTCCTCTGCGGGGTGCAGCAGGGGCTCTCCCCAGGGCGCGCGGCTCCGCACGGCGCGCGGGGTCGTGCCGTATCCCCGGGACAGCGGCCAAAGGGCTTGGGGGCCGGGCCGCCGTAAGGGCTGAGTCGGAGCCAGGCGAGACGGGCAGGGGAGGGCCGCCGCGGCCGGATGCCGGCCTGCCGCGCTCAGGCGGGGGGAGCAGGACGCCGGCGCCGGCTGCTCCCGGTCCCTTGCCGGCTGCGCCCTCGTCGTCCTCCGGCCTCTCTCCAGCCGCCCGCTGCCCCGAGGAAGGACATCGGCAGGACGCTGCGAGCGGTGGGAGGAACCTCCCATTCCCATCCGGAACGCAGCGGGGCTGCCCTCGGCCACCACCCGGCAGGCCCACGCCGGGGGCTCTGCGGTTGGGGCTCAGCTCAGCACCGCCGTCACCAGTGGATCACGCATCCATCCCTGCTGGCAGCACGGCTCCTGGGGATGAGCACTCCCACAGGGCATGCCGACCTCCATGTATTTTTAGCTGCAGACCTAGGAGCAGATCCCGTTACTTCTCTGCATCATGGACTCATTTCCTTCATCTCTCCAGGGCTTGGGAAGAGGGTCTTTGCCTTTCCCAGGAGGAAGCCAGCCCTGGGCGTCCTGAGGTGCTGGCAAAAGGCCGAACCTGCATGCTGGCAGGAGGAGCTCTGGGCTGATGGCCCCACACCCTGCCCAGGCACCCCAGCTTGGTGCCTTCTTCAGCTGCACTTGCAGGCTCCATTTGCCTGTGCCCTCTGCGCTGACAGTGGAGTCATCCCACTCCTCTGGCTGCCAGCGAGGCAACTGCCTACGCAGTGCTTCAGGGTCTGCTGCTACTGCAGCCCCTCTGTTATCTCCCCAGACTCTCCTGCTCGGCACTCCCCAGCTGAGCCAAGTGCCCAGCTCTATGCTGGGGCTCCAGGCTGCAGCCCAAAGGCAGCTGCATGACCCTTTCCCTACTGGCCAGAGCCACTTGCTCCTCGGGGCTCCCTGCAGCTGGGAGCAGCGGTGGCAGCTGTCCCCTTTGCCTCACACTCTCTCTGCACAGACAACCTCTGGAGTGACCAGAGCCTGGAGACGGACCCTGACCTTCCCTCAGGCTGGAGGAAAATCCATGACTCTCTGGGCACCTACTACTGGCACGTGCCCACGGGCACAACTCAGTGGCAGCACCCTGCTTGCACCGCTGGCCCAAGAGGGCACCTGGAGGCCGATGGAGAGGACATGCCTCTGGAACCGGTAGGGGAAGTGGGCAGGGAAGCGAGGGCTGGTGCTGAAACCCACCACCTGGGGCATGGATGAAGGACCCTTTCGGCACCCAGTGCAGCCTCCCATTGGAGCAAAACTCTGTTACCCCAAAAAGTCCTACTCAGCCCATTCCTGGCCAGGGTTAAGTCCTGGAGGGACTTCAGGAGGCCCCACGTTGGCCCCATCCTGCCCATCTTGCCAGGCTGCCCGTGAGCTGAGACTGCTGACCTGGAAGGGGCCTCTCCTGCCTGCTGCCTCTGCAGACACAACTCTCCTGGCAACTCCTCTCGCTGCCCTCACCCTTTTTCTCTTCTCTCTCAGGACTGCCAGGCCCCCGCGGTGATGCACACAACCAAACCCAGGCCTATTCCAAGCCCCATGGCTTCACTGACCAGGAGGTAAGGCTGCCTTCGAGCTGCTGCCTCATGGCCAGGGGACACTTTGGGGCACTACAGACCAAGGCTGGCAGCTCAGTGGCACCTCTCTGAGATGCCGCCCAGCTGTAGCGCAGGGCCGTTCTGCTACTTCTCTGGGTCAGAAATGCTGAGTAGGTGCTTTCCCCTCACCACCCCATCCCTTCGCAGGACCTCGCTGCCCTGGCACGGAGATGACTCACAGCACAGCGCAGAGCCCAGCTCCAAGGTACTGCACCAGGCAGCCTCCCAGTATGGCACAACCCAGCCTGAGGGCTCACTGCAGCCTCACGGGGCTGCGGGGGCTGGCAGGAGCAGAGGCGGCCACACTGGCACAGTGAGGGGTCACTGCACATGGGCATGGCACAGGCCCAGCATTCGAGCCCTGGATGTCTCTGCTCAGTGCTTTGCCGTGCGGTCGCTGGGATGGGTCGAGATCCCTGAGGAGGACCTGGCACCTGGCAAGAGCAGCATCGCTGTCAACAACTGCATCCAGCAGCTCTCCAACAGCAAGGGCCAGGGCTCCGCAGACGGCTGGGGCGAGGTGAGGGCCGGGGACATTCAGCCAGTTAGGGTCCCGCTGCTGTGCCCTGGAGTAGTGCTCTGGGGGCTGTCCAGACCCGCAGGCAGGGATGGGGGGCCTGGGGTGCAGTGCCAGTGGCAGAGCTTCCTCTGGGCACAGACAATGTCCGTGCTGCGGTCCCAGGCATGGAGCAGGAGGGCCGGCAGGGCTGTCCCTGCAGAAGGGGAATGTTATGAGGGGTGCTCGGGTGGGCTGTCCCCACACATTGGAACGGTTCTGCAGAGACCCGTGGGGCAGCTCTGTTCCCGTACTTGGGGCCATCCCAGGCAGGGTGTTCCTACGCATCGTGCAGCCAGGTGAGGGTGCCCCCAGCTTCATGGAATCAAAGAATGGCTTAGATTGGAAGGGACCTTCAAGATCATTCAGCCCCAACCCCTCCTTCCCGCAGGGCCAGGACCTGGTGATGATCCTGAAGAAGGACACCATGAGCCTGGTGGACCCTCTGGACCACAGCCTCATCCACTGTCAGCCCATCCTCAACATCCGTGTGTGGGGCGTTGGCTGCGACCACGGCAGGTGCCAGCAGTGGGGCGGGCCCTGGCCATGTGCCACAGCTCCACCAGTGCGCACTGGATGGGCCCAGCAGTAACGCAGCACTCTGCTCTCCCCCTGCTGCCGTTGCACAGGGACAGGTATAGGCAGGGGGCAGGGGGCAGCCAATTCCACCAGGGCCTTGCTCACCTGCAGCCCTGCAGGGACTTTGCATTTGTGGCGAATGACAAGGACACGTGCGTGCTCAAGTGCCATGTCTTCCGCTGCAACGTGCCTGCCAAGGGCATCGCCAAGGCCCTGCACACGATGTGCTCCGAGGTGGGGCGCTGGGGCCAGGGGAGAAGCAGGGGGCACCCGGCCTGGCAGGGGAATGCGGGCCTCAGTTCCGTCGCGCAGAGCAGAGCCCCGCAGCGCATGCCTCTCCCGTAGATCGTGGCCCAGCGAGCGGCTCTGTGCCCCGCGCCGCTCCGCGCCCGCCCGTCGGAGCCCGACCCCACTCTGCGAGGTACCGCCCCGCGCTGCCCCGCAGCGTGGCAGAGCCCTTCTGTCCTGCCGGGTCCCGCTCACGGCCCCGTCCCGGCAGCGGCGGCCCCGGACGCCGGGGGGCGGTTCGAGGCGCTCTACATCGGCTCCGTGCCCGTGCCCAGGGCCGTGGGTAAGCGCCGCCGCGGGGGCCGCGCCGGGGGACGGCGGCCGGGCCCCTCCTGCAGGCGCGGGGCGGGGACAGGCGCGGGGCTCTCGCCGCAGGGATGGACGTGCTGAACGCCGCCATCGAAGAGCTGACGGCGCGCCTCGGCCGGGAGCGATGGATCCCCGCGCTCCTCTGCGTGCGGGACGCGGCCGTGCGGGTGCACCGCGCGCAGGTGGGGGAGGGCGTGGAGCTGAAGGGGCGATGCCCGCGTGCAGCGGATCGGCCTCTCCCGTTCCCCCCGCAGGAGGAGGAGGAGGAGGGGGCGGCGCTGTGGCAG
>WBMW01002181.1:100586-144205 GCA_013396635.1 Penelope pileata | reverse complement strand
CCCCGCTCAGCCGCCGCGCGGCTGGCGCCCCCCCTGCGGCGCCCCCAGGTGAGCGGGGCCGGGACAGGGCCCTTTCCTCGGCGGGGACCGCCGCCTTTCCCCGCGGCCCGGGCAGCGCTCTGAGGCCGCTCCGCGCCGCCTCCTTCCCTGTAGGTGCCGCTCCAGACCGCACCCCCGCGGCGCCGCCGCCCCTCGCCCCGGGGCCGCCTCCGCCCGGGCCCCGCCGCCTCTCCCGGTGGCCGGAGAGCGCCCGCCCCGCGGTGGGGGAGAGCGCTGCGGGCGGCGAAGTGAGCGCCGACGCCGTCCTCAGCCCTCTTCGGGCGGCCCTGGCGCGCTGTCGGCCCACTGTGCAGGTGAGCCCTCCAGCGCCGCGCGGGATCTGCCCGCACCCAGATCGGCCCCGGGGCGTGGAGAGCCGCCCCCACTCGGGGGCGCTGCCCGGAGCTCAGCAGGTCCCGGTGCTTCCAGAAACACGTGTGCGATGACATCGGGCGGCGGCTGACGGTGCTTGGGGACGCCTGGGCCCAGGGGCAGCTATCGGCCCCCGTGCGGAGGAGGATGGGGCTTCTGGCACAAGGTCGGGGCACCATCTGGCACCATCACCACTCTGGCAGCCGCAGGGACACTGCCCTGGGGCACTGAGGGATCCCTGCTCCCCACAGAGCTCCAGCAGCAGCACTGGGATGCAGCCGATGAGATCCACCGCTCACTCATGGTGGACCACGTGCAGGAGGTGAGCCAGTGGCTGGTGGGTGTCAAGCGCCTAATCGCTGAGGCCCGCTGCCTGCCAGTGCCACAGGAGGACAGCGCGGAGGCTGTGCTGGGCCAGGAGGAGCCGTGAGGACCAGAGCCACAGACTGCAGCCGGAATAGCCTCGGCCTGAGATGCCAGCAGGAGACGGGACCCCCAGATCCACACATCCCCTGTGGCTCTTGCTCCTCTCCCAGAACAGGGGAATTTTAATCATTGCAACATTACAGTGGTGATTCATTGCTTGATGTTTAATAAATAGCACTAATCTGCCCCTGGCCACCTGCTCGCCTGGCCCCTCTCTCCAGGAACAGAAGTGCAAGGTGAGGCTATGGAGCCACACGTGTGGGTCATGGGGTGGCAGGGTGGTTCCAGACCAGCAGCTCCTTCAGCAGCACAAGGCCAAGCTGCAGCCGTTGTGGTGGCAGCGATGCATCATGGGCCTGGCTCCCTCTCCCCAAGCCTTTGGCAGTGCTAAGGAGAGCGCAGCTGCAGGCCTGGGGCTTAGCTCCTCTGCAGGAAGTGTGAGGCTAGCCTGCTGCCCCAGCATGGCTCTGGTTTGTGCCACAGCTACAGGGCGTGCTGCTGCCAGAGGCCTGGTGTGGCTCAGATCTGAGCGGGTGACTGCCCAAGGCAGCCTCAGAGCTGGTGCAGGAACATGACAGTGCTCGGCCCCAGGCCGTGTCACAGCAGCTCTGGCTGTTCGAGAGCAAGCAGCTTCTAGTGCACCACTGCATCCACATCTAGGTGGCAGCCCAAGCAGGGGTGTAGATCTGGCTGTGCCCTGACCTAAGCCTGCACTGCCAAGGCACTCAGAGCAGTTGCCAGGCCCCTGCAGGACCAGACAGCACTGAGGTCTTGCATTCACATGCAGGATTGTGTTGCAGGAGGGAGGGTATTCTGCATCCCAAAAGGCCACCTGGTACTCTCTGAGGACACAGTTGAGCCCCAGTGTAGAGATCCACCAGTTCAGCAAAGGGGTTTCATGGTGTTTATTAATCAAGCATGAGCTCCTAGGCAGTTGCACCAGCCAGTTGTGCTAGAGCCTGAGGTGTCACACGTCCATCCCCAGCATGAGAGGGCTGCAAACCAGCTGGTCACAGTGCCAGCACCTCCACAAGGCCCAGGAACAGGCCCAGCCATGGCCTGGAGACAGGAAGATCGAAATTCAGATGTCCATCTCAAACTGGTCTTGATCTGCAAGGGCATGGAAGGATACAGGGCTAGAGTTAGGATGAGGTTGCCTGAAGAGAAACATGCAGGCAAGGGACTGGAACACAGCTGTCCTGAGCTCAAGGCTGAGCTCTCTCCTTGCCCTTGTGGCCAGGTGGGAGCCCCATGCCCCAGGCAGCGTGGTCCAGTTCCCTGCTTAGGAAGGGGCTGCACTGCCTGGGCTGCTTACCTGGCATGGCTTCTTCACACTCCTTCTGCTCCTTGAGCTCCCCCAGCTTGACGGGGCTGGACTGGGCCAGGGAGGTGACACCGGGGATCTGGGGCAGGCAGCAGGGAAGGGTCCTGGCCACGGGCGAATTCTTGCACTCCAGCAGGAACTTGCGGTCGTAAATGATGCGGGTACCTGCCAAAAGCAGGGGGCTGTCAGGCACTGCTGCCCCTGGCAGCCCCCTTCCCTGTGCATCATGGCCAGGTCCTGAGCCCAGAGCAGGGGTGGGACTCAGCACGCAGCCATGCTGGGAGCCACAGCAGAGTTTGGAGCAATGGTGAAGCTGCTGGCAGCCTGTGAGCCCCATCCTGTCCAGCAGCTGCTTCCCACATTGTTTCTTCCCCATAGGGTGGGTGGGGGTAGAAACTGCCCTCACACATGGGATCCCCATGGCAGTCCACACAATGGTGGCCTGGGAGGTTCCAAGTCCACCCCTGCAGTGCCTGCAGGACTTTGGGCAGGGTACAGCCCTTGAGGACTTGCCCAAGCTTTGCACCTGAATGCTTTTGCATCTTGCATCCAGGATCCTATGCCCTGTCTGGAGGCACGGCTGAGTCCAGGGTGCATCTCTTCACCGCCCATTAGCTTCTCAGTGAGGTGGAAGCCAGAGGCTGCTCCCATCAGCTCAGTCACGTGAGCCTCTCGCGTGTGCAGTGCGGTGAGTTAGAGGGCACGCTGCTGGCATGCTGCTGTGGGGAAGGGCACCCAGCTCCCCCACTACTGCCCCACACAGTTGTCTGCCAGCAATCTCTGAAACCGAACCATCCTGCGTGCCACATTCTGCCTGCACAAAGGCCAGGCCATCCTCCCTGCTGACTGGGGTTCAGGGGGGTTCTGTGCCAGGCTCCCACAGCCAGAGAGCAGCAGCTGGCACCAACAGGGCGGCCAAGAACTCCTGCAAGGGCTGGGCCCCTTCCAGCAGGACAAAGGCATTGTACAACCTGCAACCCTGCCAGCTCCTACAGGCCTACAACGAGCTTACTGAAGGCACATGATGGAGCTAGTGCCCACCGGGTGGGCACCTGCCACTCAACTGAAACATGCCTAGCTCAGGAATGCAGCACCCCAAGGTCAGGTGGCACTAGGCTGCTGTTCAGAAAAGGGTCTGCTTGACAGCTACTAAGGAGTTTTGCTACAGGGTTGGATGATGGGCAAGCCTCAGGTACCCTGGGTGGGAGCTGTGTCATTTAGTTTCTGCTCCTGGAGATCTCATGTCTGAGCAGGCTGACGCCAGCCTCCTGCACTTCTGCAGCTCCAGTCAGCTGTGCTAGGGTACAGGAGAGCTGCCCCAGGCTCTACAGCAGTGCTGCCAGGAGCCCATTCCCCAGCAACACAGCCATAAATGCCAGGTAAGGCTTCTGCCCACTCCCACAGGCAGCACAAGAGCAGTCATGGCCTCTGCAGTGGCTATAGCCTGGAGTCTTTCCACAAAGCATCAGGTTCTCCGCTTTGCTCCAGCTATGAAGCAGAGGCCTGCCTGGAGCCATGCTGCTGGCGGCCTGGCTGTGTGCTGGGACCAGGGGGTTCCACGGTGTCCCTATGCCACCAGCAGCCATGCTGTGAGGCACAGCCAGAGCTGCCTGGGAGCACCACAGGGCAGACAGGGCCCAGCTCGGGGCTGCCCACAGAAGGCAGGGACACAGCGGTAGAGGTCATTGCTCCTGTTGGAGACTAAAGCCCAGCTCTTCCTGGGGCAGCCCAGGTGCACATCATCCAGCCCCACTCCTGACCCAGCCTTCAGGGCTGCAGCTGGGCCTCACCCCTGTGTGGAGGAGCAGAGGCTGCTGCTGGAGCAGTTGCAGCCAGGTGGGTAGGCAGTCAGGGCTGCCTGCAATGGAGCATGAGGAGGCCACAGAGCCACGCCCAGCAGGGCAACAATATGCCAGCAAGCCCCTCACCACAGCAGTGCACGGGCACAGACAGCTCCCTGCCCTCACACTGGCCGCACACACACAGCACTGCCGGTCTTTGTGGCCTGCTAGCCCTCCTGTGCCACTGTCCCTGGGGCAGGGTCTGATGGCCAGAAGAAGGAACCATGATGCCTATAGCAGAGCTCTGGGGCTCTCCACTAATGCAAAAGTGAGACCAGCTCAGGCCCGTCCACACACTCCTAAGCAGAGCACCATGCACCAGGCAATGGCTAAAACAACTTGCCCAGGGGGGTCCCTAAGAACAGACACCTAAGTCAGCATAAAAGCTATTGCACTAAAATGCCTTTTTTTCCTTCACTATCGGCTTTTCATACAATTACCATCAACAAGTGTTTCTTCCTTGGCATCTGTGTTATCAGGGTGGTATTTCCTTCTTGAGTACTAGGTAGAACATCTGAAACTTCAGAAACAACACTGGATGTGTTATTTTCCTATCGTACTCAGATACTGCTAGTGCACTTCATATTTTCAGTATTCCTGAACACTCAGGAGTAACTGGGAGGGAGAACACACACCATTACATTATTTCAGGAGTTCATTCCATGCAAATTATCACTGAATCCTCTTTTGGCTGTTCCTTTCTTATGCATTTCCTAGAGAAACTCTGCTGTTGTATGTAAGGACTGGTCAGGAGGAGGAAGAAGAAAGGTCAGGAAGTCTCCCTCTGCCCTCTTGTCTAAGAGGCTATCAGAAGTGGTTCATTACACTGGACACTGTGCACTGTAGTTACCTGCTTGAGAAATGGACCGAATATAGTTACTGCATCACCACTGAGCAAAAGCAGAAATAAGCATAGTCTGAACGCAAAAAGTGTAAAGCTTCCAGTACAGGCCAACACTGGAATCAGTCTGGGCACAAAATGAAGGTTTGTCTTTAGCTGTATGCAAAAATCGCCTTCTTCAACATAGAAGAGGCTTGAGGAGCTCTTAACCACATTTAAGGGGTTACAAGAAACTTAACATTGAGCAGTTACATTTTTCTCCAGTAGGAAGTAGTCTCTGCTTTCCTAGTATCTGCTTCTGGGCAGTAGGAGAATTAGGTGACGAAGCCCTGCATTTTTCTATGAGCTACTGATTTACCGACTGCAAAAATCAAGACATCATTGATTGCCAAGGTGCCAAGTCAGCCTTCAAACAATACTTGGTATCTCAGGCAACTAATCTGGAAAAAAAAGCACTAGAACAGAACCAACCCAGAAAAGAAAAACGCACAACCATNGAACACCCCACCAACCACCCCCACCCCACAGAAAACAGAACACCACGACTGGTGGGGGACAGATCCAGACTGTATCACAAACAACTGTGCATCAAAACCCTCCCCCTCTTTCCCCAAAACCCAACTACAATCATATGCTAATGACGTGACCATGAAATGATGCATCACTGGGCATGGCAGCTACCAGGGACAATACACATCCTCTTCCAAAATCTCAAACACAACCTATAAATACTGTTTGCCTTTTATTGAATATTCAGGTAAATATTTCACATCAATACAGGCTACAGAAAGTAGAGCCACTATACGACATGAAATTTACTCAGCTTTTCCTTTAAAGTATGTAAACAAGTATACAGATTTACCATCCGAAAAGGCTGAAATCATGTAATCATCTAGTTCTCTCAAGCATACAAGTAGCATTTAGTAGTTTAGCCAAAAACACTAGTTCCATCTGATTTTAAGTTCGGAATGGCTAAACAAACTGGAGAACAGAATCAGTTGTATAGGTAAATCAATTTGTTCTTACATAATGGGCAATCAAGTTTTTGTTACAGCCCACAGAAATTTGCTTAGTTAGGCACATTAAAAATAATCCCCAGGGTTCTTCAAGATCATAAGGTTTCCCAAGCAAGGCTAAAAAAAAGGACAGACCCCCTTAAATCAGTTGACGTACTTGAGATGCATGTTTCCAATGTGAGGTGCCCAGGTGCCAGGCCAAATCTACAGCAAGAAATAAAAAGACAAATGTATTACGAAAACAAAGATTCCTTTAACAGAGAGTGTAACCACTAAAGGGCAAGCTTAGGGCTTCCCCTAAAATACAACCAGACTGTCCAAACACTGGGAGCTGTCTTCAGCTCTGGCCAGGTTTTGACTGGCAACCTGCAAGGTAACAGGTATGGATGTAAACCCTACCTCTGACAACAAAATCTGTTACCTTGTTGAGCATTTGTGAAATTCTCACTATTTTACCTGGAAGTTTTGGCATGGATACCACTATATGTATTAACAAACACATGCTGTGAATGAACAATCATGCACAATCTCAATTCTAGCATGAAAGAAAAAAATGCATCTAGATTAAAAAAATATCCAAAGAAAAGCGAAACACAGTGTAACACCATAAAAAGCAGCACAGAAGCAAAGCAGAAAAATGCAACCATCCTACCTGCTGAGCATCAGTACACTCTGTTGAATTTTGGACAACTTTGATCATGGGGTTCCAGGCTGGATCTGGAGTATGAAGCCCATTAAAGAGAGGGCCTCCCGGGCCATCTGCTAGCTGAGGGTGTGAGGGTATTAGAGTGCCACCATACATGGAAATCGGTAGGCCCTGAAGGAACAAAAAAGAGCACCAAGGAACCAGTTAGCGGTGTGAAAAGATGACTGTACTACAGCTACTTCTGAAACACTCTGTGAAAGCAGTTTTGCTGTCTAGTACATAGCCCTGGACACTGGAGACTGAGCTGACTGTGGCTTAGCTACGTTGATCGGTCTTAAGCTACTTTCCATTGTCAGTATAGAAAGCACAGACTTGCAAGTTTTTCTCTCAACCTGTCACTTCCTTAAGAAAGGCTTGTAGCATTCACAGACACGATTTCTACCTTCAGTCAGGCTCTAGGGCTGAGAAAGCCTTATGCTATTGTTTCAAAGTGACTGAGTCTCTGAGGAAATAAACTGAAGATTGACGGAGGCATCCAGTACCTAGACAAGGGAACATCTGCAAACCACAAATACTGGTTTTAAGTACACCTCTAGGCTCGAGCATCTTTTCTAGTCAGTAAGACATTACTAGGGTGAAAGCAGGTTCAGGACTAGGTATTATAGCAAGAAGTAGTAGAAGAGGCATAGGCATACAGCGTAAATGGGCAAAACAGAAGATACACTTGCATGTAGAACATATCTGTCTCTCAACATCAATGCTACAAACTCCTCACGTCTACTAGCACAGTGAAACACCTGAATTTTCCAAATTTTCCAGTGATTTTCCAGATCAATCACAGAAAAGAAGCATCATGAACCCAGTCTGTTAGAGGCACATACTGCCCAAATCATCCTTCCAATAAAAAAGCTATTTGATTGTTCAACAGGAATGACCAAATCTCTCTGTGGAATGGAATTAAAGTTTGTTTCTTAGAACAATCAAGTCCTTGCAAGCACAGCTCGTTTCTGCAGACTACTCCCCAGACTGTCATACAAATAGACCCCAACTGCTTGAGTTTCCTTTTGAAATCCCTCTGTGATTTACCTTAGAAAAATCCACGAAACTATTTGGCATAGGTTGGTGGAAAATGTTTGAGGGAGCCACTATTCCAGAATCATCTCTCTCCATTGGCTGATGCTGAGAAAACGAGCCTGGGTCTGACAACTGCTGATGCATAGGATGATTTCCCATTACAGGCTGAGACCAACCTGATAAGCCTTCTGGAAAGAATAAGATTGAAAATGGACAGTTACATTTGACTGAAGGTATTCTAGTGCTCGAGTATGTCCAGCTGCATGCATCTCCACAAATCCAAAGGCTCCCAGAAAACATACAGCTGCAGAATAATTTTAGGGCTCTGCCCTAAGCAAACACAGAACACCTATAGCCTACACATCACAGAAGGACACCTGCAATTTTTAGACTATTAACACATTACAAAGCAAACACACAAGTGTTATCCATAGCATTATGGCCTCTAACAGAGAAGCTGCAGAAAGTGCAGACAGCACACCAGGTCAGGCTGGTTAAATTTGCACTTTCTTTCTCTTCTGCTCCCACATCCTCTGTCATGTACCTGTCATTACCATAGGAACACACAAAAAGCTACACTTCTGACAGGGACAGAAAAAGGGAAAGAAGAGGGTCCAGAAAGACCAGGGAAGCACCAGATATGCCATGTGCATGCACATTCGTCTTGATCCTCCAGACAAGCATGGAGATTAGGGACACGATTAACTTCAAATTTCAGGTGTCCACAGGAGAACCACTAAAGACCTGATAAACCTCCAACCACCACCTGTAAGCATATACAAATTTTTCTTGAAAAAACAGCAACAGTAAGACACTCAGGTTAAAGGAAATATCTAGGACTTCACCACACAGAGGACCATTAAACATTTGCCTCTAAAGCTACAAATGGAAACAATTTACAACTCAAATGCTGCAGCTCCTCCTTTCCACAAGAAACCAAGTGCAAAGCATCAACTGTTTCAAAGTCAGTCTTTTTAAACTGGGGCTGCCTGGAAGAGAAGTTACCCCATGCTCTTTACGAGTCATGAGTAGATCAATGTAAAATCAGCAGCCACAACTACACATTTCTGGATGTATTAGCCGCACCACAGCTAACATTTTAAAGACTTTGTGGATAGCAAGCTACAGACTTGGAGGAAGGCAGCTATCCTTTCAGACCAAGGCTCAGACCTGGAGATGGATTCCTTTAACAGACAGAAGTTGTTTACTTTTATAATTCTGTATCATTCAACAAAACTTAATATAAAATTTTTGAAATCTTTTCAGGGTTTACGAGTGTACTCAGACAGATGATCTAGACCATGTGAGAATCACCAACACTAGGAGTGAAAGCCGCAACATTTTCAGCGATGATCTCACTGAAAATTACACCACTTTGATACCAATGTTCCTTTTAGGACATACTACATTGTTTGTCTGTGGAACTTTACTCCTCCTCCCCTTTTCCTCTCCAACTTCTTTTCTGAATGTACTATTTCCCCAAAGCCCCACAAATCTCTTCAGGCTATCCCAGATCACAAAAAAACAGACTTACCAGATACACTGTTAACTCCAAATGACCAAATACCACTGTGACCAACCGGAGCTGTGAAGTTGGTTCCTAAGGGTGTAGGAGTGACAGATCCTCCCTGTCGAATTCTAGCAAGTCTTTCTGTCCCAATGGGAGGGGGTACCTTTCGATCTTGACTTGCATTACCCGTTTTTGGCTGGCCCAAGTTAGAAGGTGCAGAAGCAGCTGAAAGGGGTGACGATGATCCTGAGGAAACTGATGGAATAGGAGATTCACCTGCAGAAAAGAGTATTTATTGTGCTTAATCACACACAAAATATACAAAACAGTGAGAGTAAATGCTACCCCTCTCTACTCTCCTCCCTAGTAATATCTCAAGGCAAATGATAAAGGTTTTAAAGGCTTTTTTCCCCACAAGCATTCTTCAGTCTTTCACAGAATTTCCATTTAAAGCATATTTTAATTCTAAAATGAACGTTAACACAAATGCTTTCAGCCACCAGAATTGTGACATTCTCATGACACAGAGGTTCATCTAAAATAACTACAAGAAAGAATAAGAAACATGGAAGAGTTTCAGGAAGATACGAACAATCAGCCAAAATACCATAAATATCTAAGCAGCTTGGTTTTGATATCCACCATCTCCAGCAGAAGAGAAATTAAAGACAGCTTCTCAAAGCCAAATGTGTAACGTAAGAGGATAACTTCCACCAACTTCAGAATTGTCACTGACTCTTCCTGAGAAATCCAACTTCTTTTGAGCACTCATTTAAACACTTTGCTTCTTAAGCTCAGAGTGGCAATGAAGTTGCATGCAGTGACATGAAAAGTGTCTTCATTTAAGACTCTGAATCAAAGATCCATATTTTCTGTAAAGCTGCTTCCATGTTCTTCCCATTAGGAGGAAAACCCTACGTCACCCTGGATGATGCATTAAGATTTTAGAATATTTTGGCTAGCGTGAAAATTCCAGAATGCCAATTAAAAAAAAAAAAAAAAAAAAGGCCAGCATATCTTCAAACCATGACAAACTTAATATTACACTCATTTAGAGGGGAACCTTTAGCTTGGTATAATCACCTCCACTCCCCCACAACTTCATGTCTTCTCCTTTTAAAACCTACAGTGATTGAATTTTTGCCCAAATATGCCTTTGGAAATGCTACCAGAACTAGTGGCATTTTACACATTAAGAAACAAAATAGTAAAGTGGGATTGGCATGGCATCCTCACAAGTGCTAAACTCAATTGGAAAGCATTTTGTGCACCATTATCTAATTTCCCCTCAAATTTCAAATCTATTGAAGACAACACCTAGGAATTTACAGTTAACTAAGACAGACCCATGAAGTTCCTACATGAATTTGTTGCGCTTGTCCAAGGATGTGGTGAAAAATGCTGTCTGTTAAAGCTGGGAGTCCCAACAGGCGCTGGCCCTTGAAGGTAAACCCGTGCTCCTTGCATGTTTGCTGAAAAGCCTGTCAAAGGACCTGAAGAAGTTGTAGAGCTGTTGGATGGATCTAGAGAGGGTAAGCCTGAAATAAACATAAATTTCATTAAATATATCTCTTTGGGAACCTGCTTCAAAGCACTAGAGAGAGCTAGTGCTCCAAATATACTTAAAGCATCTCATAACCTTCAGGGGTATCTGCACATGTTACGTTCATTTTACAGGTGCACGATTCTCCCTCAGACAGAAACCAACAGAAGGCTCTGTATGTTCTCTGCTTTTGCTTCAACTTTTAAGAAAAAAGCCATCTCTTTGGTTACTGCAAAGAACTGAAATTCTAGCATGGAATTCAAAAGAGGAAAACTGGGGTTGGCAGAAGTCTCCCCTCACTAAAGAGCCACCCAAGTTAAAACAGGAATACAGGGCTCTGTGGAAGTCCTGAGGGAATTAAACACCATTAAAGTTCCACTGCAGTACAGTTTTGCCACATAGCTACATTCACATAAAGATCAGTCAGAGCATACTGTGTCCAAGAAAACAGGGCTGACAATACACAGGGCAACAGGTGAGGGGGCTGCCTTCTACAGAGGTGAGAGAGGAGGAACAAAGGTAGAAAGAAAGTTCAAAGTCCCACAAAAATGAACCAATGAGGAGAATTACAGTTTTCGAATACACCAAAGCTTTTAAGCACTTTTCTGAAATATTGTAAAAGCTTTTATCACACATTGTTACCAGAAAAAAAGCAGAAGCACGCATAGCCATATGTTTACCTGAGTTTTGGGTTTAGTTTCAAGGGCCTATTAAACAAGATTAGTTTCAATACCATTTAAACATTTCAGAATGACCACAACCAGGACTAGCCTACATTGCCACAGAGCAAGCTCTAAGTACCTGCTTACACCACAGAAGTCTGGAAACAGCGGTGGTGGCAAGCAGTAGCTTAGATCATAGACCAGAGATGCACCTTTTGCCTCCTGGGTATGTTACTGACAATCATGTCTTTGCCTCAGAATTAAATGAAGCAGAAAAACACACCGACTGCTTCCAGAAGTGGCAGATCCAACCTACTCACATAAACAGAAAAGACTCACTGGATTTGGAGGCAGTGCTTCTCTCGCTAGCCCTACCCAAAAGATTTTTTGAAAAGCCTCCAAAAAAAAGGAGGGGAAATGAAAAGGGGAATTACCACCAAGAACAGAACATGAGGTGCTCAGAAGAGTGGGCTCCTCTTGGGGGGTATGACTTCCACGGTCTGTAACAGCACAGACAACTACAGTCTAGCATAAGGCTGCCTTGCTCTAAGGAAGGTGCTGGTGCCTATGCAGTGCGTCTGCAAATGCAGCTCAGCTGACTGTTATCTGCCTAGGGCTGCAGGACCTTGACTAGCACGGCTCATAACCATAAGCAGACTACAGCATCTTCCTACATATCTGTCACACAGCTACCGATGGGACGCTCCTGCTAACCCTCCATATATGAGGATATACTCAGAAGTAGTCAAAGGCCTCTATGGCCGTAGATGTCAGCACACATCAAAAAACTAGCTTCCATCTATTAGCAGGCCACTGGAGATAATGCCTGTCAAGAACTCTGCCTTGTACAGAAAGGGTAACAGAGCTGAGGCCCACTGGGACTACTCATTTCCTAAACAGAATAAGGTACAGATTACGACAAAAATAGTTCTTCTGAAGAAGTAAGATGCCCAGCTGTGCCTCTTGAATGCTTAGTAGGAAGGGACACAGCTTTCAAAGTATGATGACTGCACAGCCAAGACAGTTTCAGCACTGCTGTGTATTTTCTACAGGTAGAAGGAAGTGTGACAGCCAAAAGATGCACAATTCAGAGTAGTGACTTTTCAATTTGTGAACATTTTCTATCCTGCCTTTCATTCAAGTCAATAAAAAAAAAACTTTGTTCAATATTAAAAACAGCTTCTATGAACAATGACTTATGAAATCTTGATTTCAGTAATGAGCTTTCTACTGCCAATGAAAGCAGATGTTTTAATACTGAAACATTTTGCAACAGTATACTTTGCAGTTACTTTGCCCAAGAATTCAGACCCCCTATTATGCTCAAAAAGCGTAACTGAGCTTTAAGACACTGGTACATCGGCCTCACACAAATCTGCTCACAATTCAGTTTACCAAAGCCACCAGACACTCCTGCAGAAATCATTTAACTACAAGGGCTAACTTCAGCTTCAAAGAATCAGCAGCAATACTTGGTGACTCCCCACAAAATAGGGAGCCCAGCCACCTCACCCAACTTCATGGTCATGTGCTGCTTTTTAGATGGCTTACATCAACTCGGTAGTATCTTCTAACACATGAGCAAGGTCTCAAACCCTTTCTTAAAACGCAGAGGAAAAAGTGGGCCTCTGGTCACCCTAAAAGCTCTCCAAACAATCAGGCTAAGCCTGCCCTCAATCTGCAAGCTGCTAGGACAAGACATCTGAAGGCATACATGGGACGAAAGGCCATTCCCAGAACAGATCCACAAACAGTAAGGACATGTGCACACATCTGCGCCTCAGACGAACAGGTCAACCAGAGAACACTCAAGTTGCAACGGAGCTTATACAAGAATAGGGAACATTCTCTAACTTCACCTTAAGGTGACACTTATGGAAAAAGCTATTTTAGTGTACAATCGAATTAAACTATTTCACCACATCAGCTTAGGAGGTGATCACCAAGAGATGCTGATCTGCAGAAAGAGTTGCCATAGCCCAACTGTACAAGACAGACGTAACAGAAACCTCTGTCCCATCAGGTGTCGAGTCACAGCCAGAGACTAGAGGTCTGGCATCTGTTTTGACGACCATTACTACTCACTCATCATACAAAAACATACTGAACTACCAAGCAAGGCTCAAAAATTGCTCCGTGGCCACAGCACCACTTTAGACCAAAGCATACGTAAGCACTCCTTGAAATCTCACAAAATCTACCACTAAAACTTAGAAAAAACATCCAAGACAGTCCCAGAGACTGAGCCTACTGGAAAAGCCTATTCATCTGTGAAATGCCAGCAAAAGAAGGGGCAGACAGACAGGAGGGCCAACTTCTGGTTTAAGGTCAAGGAGTTGGAGAGGTCCTCAGTTTCCTGCCCTTGCTTCTTCCTTCACCATCAGACCTTCCCAACAACCCTTCTCTTTCAGTTCCCATAAATCCCTTCTCCTTCTGTGTGACAGACAAAATTTAGATTCTGAAATAAGGGTGATCAAAAGTAGTGGTAATTAGAATGACATTATAAGTCAGCAGAAAACCTGACAAACCATTTACCCACTGCCTGTCAGAATTTTCAGGGCACAGTTTACACATTTTTCAGTTCTTCACCTTGTAATATCCTAAGCAAGTTCCAGCTTGGAAAAACTGTGTTACATCTGATTATTTTTGTGCTTCACATGAGAAAAACTTCATACTTACTCCCCAAACTCACTGTTCTCGGGTATCTACTTAACTCCCCTAAGTCAGAAGAGAAACAGATTCTAAGCTACCTCTCAAGGATTTACAGTCATTTAAGTATCTATAACAGACCAATTTGTTTTTTTCCCTAATGAAAATTGGATGACCTTAGTATAAGGGAAGAACAAAACTTTTTTGCTGGTATGTGAAGTCTTTGTATATACACAATGCAATTAGAAAATCAGCAGGCCCCATCTACCGTAAGCTTCCTTCCCTGGGGCAGGGTATTGCAATGAGACAGCGTTTCTAGAGTCTACCAAGGAGAGTCTGCTCACCAAAGAGTTGGCAGGCTATCTGATGAACAAGGCCTAGTTACTGCACACCTCACAGTCTCAGCTATAAGTTCTGCTTACTACGCTGGAAATGGACACGGTGTAAAAAGTCCAGGTATATTCACGTGCTTTGCAGATATACAGCCCCAATTAAACACCTAAGAAAACTAGTCATAGCAAGCACCTTGATTTTGTGGTTAAACCTAGTCTGAAAGCGTTCAGAAACCCTGAATGTTTTTAAATTCACTGAATGGATGTGAAAAATCTCAAAATCTTTTTCTTCACCACATCGTTCCAATGCCCCCTTCTCCTTTAGTCTGAAAGTCAAACTGCTGAAGTGCCTGAACTCAGCATTCAAGTTCTGAAACCTTAGCTCAATCATCCAACACACACTGTAGCGTGGAAGACAAACTTCAAAGCAAGCCTCTCCGGCTATCCAGCTTCAAGGCACCATAAATACATTTTGGCAAGAACAAAGGGGAGAATGGAGTAGCATTGGGGACCTCTTGACAGTTTCCTCCAGCCAAACACAAGCCAGTCACTTGCATTATCATCATCACTAAAATGATAATAATCCTCTAGGCAGAGCACAGCAGGGAGCAGGGAGTTCACTGTGAGCGTTCCTAACCCATTTCAATTAAAAACATTTAAGCTTGAACTACTATACTTAACAGCTGAAGGACGGCAACTTCCTAACAACTGGCCATACAGAAGCACACCAGTTTCCCAAAGCACATAAGCCTATTACAATCCCAGAAAAACACAGTGAAATCACTCTTTAGCCTACTCGATCAGGGCTACACAGAGATAAAAACTAGTCTACTCTCTCATAGGCCAGCTGGAGTCCCATACAGTGAAAATATTAGACTACACGTAGTCTCTCCTGCAGCTAGGCGGAACCTGTTAAGAGTCCTGGCCTGGCTGTTTCAGGTTTAGTACCACCTGACACAATGTTCCTCTCCAACTCAAAAGCGAAAACAAAAGCTGCTCTAAATTCTACAAACAGGGAGCAGCATTCATCCATCTTAGGGCAAAGAGCACAACGTGTATAACGTTCCCAAACACCTAACATCCTAGAAAAGCTGGAGAAAAAAGAAATAATCAACAATTTCAAAGAGTACTCGGACAAAAATAGGTCATCTATGTTACACTAGTACTCCAACTGTAGTTTGTAAACTATTTCTCATACAATTTCAAATGACCAAAGTGCTGGAGAAAAAGGAAAAAAAAAAATTGTCCAGTGCATCATCTTAGTGACTTACCTACAGGACTAGTAGAAACCCGTTGGGAAGGTGGCCTGAAACCAGGAGCCTTGGAGTTATCAGGATGCACGTTCTCCACATGTCCTAGCACAGAGTTATTCAGAAAGGTAGACTGAACAGCAAAAGATGGGTCAGCTGCTGCTCGAGTGGAGAGCGAACAGTCTCCCCATCCTTGGTTAGATGGCATCTGGTTGCTATCAAAAAGACTACTGAAGTGATTGAAGAGTGTTGCTGGCCCAAAGGTAGGAGGCAATGATTTATTTGCTGGGTTAATGTGCATCTGAGAACCGTTCATAGCGTTCATGGCTGATGAAAGCTGCACCGCAGCAGGTGGGCCTTGAGACGGTGTTAAGGGAACTTGATTTGTAACAAAAATAGACTGAGGATCTTGATGTAGGTTTGCATTTGGTACCACTGAGTAGAAAGAACCTCTCGACTGCATCCTGTGAGTAACTCGAGGTGCTGGTACAGCTACTTGAGGTAAGTTACTGTTGTCCTGATTATCTGCAACAACTGACCTGGGCGACGCTAAGCTTAAAGGAGGTGGTTCTGAGCTGGAAGAAGCAGGAATTGACGTAGAAGGACTGACCTCTGACGTGCTGGCTGGCAGTATTTCACCTTGGGCATTGCTTAGTGGTGCAGGACTGCTCGAGGGGTGAGCTTCAGTGACTCCTGAATTGCTGCTAGTTGACATACTGGAACTACTCGCAACAGAAGATGGCACGCACACATTTCCAGCAGGCTGGTCTGGCGTTGACACTTTCTCTTTGGGTGCTGAGACAGCCGAGAAAGAGTCTGCTTTTAGTGCAGAATGCTGTGTTTGTGAAGCATTAGAGGGCAGAAATGCTGCAGGAACTTGCCCGTTATTTGGGGGTGCAGAGGAAGCTGAAGGCAGAGTGCTACACGTGTTTGCCACAGTTGAGATTGCTGTCACTGCAGCACTTGTCTTAGGAACGCAGGCAAACAACTGCTTTCTGACCGAAGAGGGAGTCCGATTACTTGTTGCACATAGCGGTTGGGTGGAAGCAACTACTGAGGAGACAGTAATGGGACAACTGGAAGTAGCTATTCCAGGAGACTCTGTCTGTAAGATATTTCCATTCTGACTACCTACACGACTTGAACTATTATGCTTTGGAGAGCTGTTTGTGCTGCCAGGGTTAACTGGTCTCACTGGGAATGGTCCCCAAGTGTTTGGTGAAGGTGAAAACGTTCCTCCAAATTGGGCCATAGGTAAGCGAGGGTGCCGGATCTGTTGCATAGTTTGGGCAGCCAGCAAGGCAAAATGAGGATGAGAATAAGCTAGAGGAAGAGACACTGGAAACGATGAGCGCACATTTGCTGGGACATTCTTGTTTAATTTGTTAGTAGGCTGGAAAGTAGATAGAGTTGATGACTGCGATGTGACTAGGGGTGGTGCTCCAAGAGGAAAGGAGTTTTTGTTTGAAGCAGATGCAGTACTAACTCCAGATGAGAAGTTTGTGTGGATTGACTTGGTACTCGAAGCAGGTGTTCTTATATGAGTTTTAGGAATCAAGTCTTCCAGTTCCTTGGCAGGATCTTGAATAAGGGCATTGATGAGTTGCACTGCGTATCGCGTTGACTCTGTACCACCCCTAGATTAAATACAAATGTATTTATCTTTAATAAAAGAAAATCCCCATTTTGTGCAACATTCTGTAGCCCCAATTTGATACTGATCTACAAGTCTACCACAGTTTTACTCCAGTTAGTTAATCCTTAAAGATAACCAAAGTCAAGAAGTAACTTCGAATAAGCACACCTTCAGTATATCTTGGCAGCATTAATAAAATGTCCTATTCTAAGAAACCAAGAAACCAAGTACGTCCTGTCTTAAAAAGAAAACATAACTTCTTGATAAATGACATTTTGGACTAATTTAGACATTCATTTCTAAATACTGTACCTTATAGTGATCATTCGCTCTCCATTCTTATCTTTTTGTTTATCAACGTCAATATGGGCACCAGTGACATCTTGAATTGCTGTGATGTTGCACCCACCTCTTCCCATTATTCTAGATACGACGGAAGCCGGGACAGATAATTTCTTTGACCTACATCAGAAAGATCACAAATCTGTCAAATGCATTTGAACTTTAAACACATACAAAATCCCTTGTTGTCTGACAAGAGACTGAAGCAATATCATTAAGTTTCACGGTAGCAAGTGGTTTTCTGTTGATATTTTGTTCACCCTTTGGAGCCTCTCTAAAAATCACCAACTCAAATTATTTCTCACCCTCAGCATCTGACAAGGTTTCCTCAGAAGCACTTCTACCACCTTTGCTATACCAGAAATGTATGTGCCTCATGTACTGCATCAGACACATTTTCCCATTTTGTCTTGTGTACCTTCAAAGTGAGATAAATTCTTAGCTTATTGACCTAAATTTAAGTAGCACTGCTTCAAATACAAAAGGCCATAGCTCAGCTACTTTCACAATTTAAAGCTAGGAGGTGGTTTTCTAGTGTTCCCCCCCGTGATGAGCTCCATGATACCACTTGCAACCACAACCCTTTTAGTATCCACCTCTCTCAGACCTCAAAGAAACTACACAAGATCTGAAAGTAACTGGGGACACTACACTAGGGTGGATATCAGACTATTAAATTGCACTGTTCTGCGATTCAATGAGTTGCTGGAAGCCACTACGAAGGCAGCGCAGATTTTTCAGAAGCAGGCTCACACTTTTAGGCCACAACACTGTAACCTGTATGTTCAGTGAAATAAGTCATTTTAGCATTTTTCTAATTCACATGGTATTGGTGGGTCAGTGCAGGCATACAGTACTGGGAAGTCTTTGAACATGAGCTATGCTTGCATCCAGACCCCAGCCAACGTCCCTCTGGGCCACCACTGTCCTCGGACTTTAAAGGCTGGACCTCTCAAGCCCATATACCACTTTCCAGCTTGCCAGTGATGTCTAGTAATTGAACACTGAAGAATTAGAGGGGATTCAAAGGGGTTTCAGAAACCACTGTGATTACAGTTCAAGCACCTCTGAACACTCTGTAGAGATCACCACCAAACCCCTGAAAAGACTACCAGCTTCACCTAGCTATTCCGATCTTTGACAATTTTAAGTAACTCAATCCTCAGGAAATCATTTCTCAGGCACTCAGAACATGCACTAAGTCCTCATCCCAAGGCAGATTCTTGCATTCTTGCTTTGGGTGTTTGTCCCTCCACCACCCCAAAAGTTCCTTGCCCAAGCCAGACATGCCAGCTACTTCTTCCCCAAGCCAAAGCTCCCATCATCACCTAACTTTAAAGATGCTTCCATGTTATACCAAGGGCTCCTAACCATCCCTTGGTCTCCTTTCACTTCTGTCCAGCAGGAACCCCAATGCCACCACCCACCAAGACATTCCTCTTCCAAAAAAGCTTGCCCCAGTGCCCAGGGTCCCTCGCACCAGCATCCCTCCCACCCATCACCCTCTACTGCTTCCCTCCCTACCAAACAAGCTCAGTGTTTTTTTACCTTGAGAAGTGCCCCAAAACAGTACCTTTTTGCTCCCGAACAGCAGCGCCCTCCTCTCTGCAGCTGAAATTGCTCAATTGGTGTTGGCTGCAGAGCGTTGCTAGGGGGAGGGTCTTTCAAAACTCTCCCTACTTGCCTGTCAACAGCAGAAGGGATGTTTTCATTGGTTACTTCTCTGACAGACATCCCTTCTAGCTAGTGGGATACTTATGGGGGGGGGGAGGTGGAAAATTCCTGCTGTTGAGGCTAGAAGACTTTAGGAGACAAAGACATGCAGCAGCACCCAGGCATTTTGCACACAGCCGTCAAAAGGCTCTTTGGCTGGATGCATGCTTCGCTGATCAGCCAGGGCATAGCAAACACGGGTACAGAACATTTTATGCACACAGTATTTGTGACGAGCCCTGATCCTCTAGGGATTAGGAGAGCTCAGGTTTTGGATGCTGTTTCTAGAACCCTAGTATTGCCATCAGAACAGCAGACAAACAAAGCAATCAGATTGAGCCTATGAGACTCAAGAGACCCAGGAGGAGAGATGGAGCAGCTCCAGGGTCAATGGCGGGGTCTGTGTGCAGCCCTGGAAAAGTCAGCTGCCTCCTGAACAGTTTCATGCCTGCATGACTCACCAAGTGGTGGGCAGCCTGCGACCATACCTTTAGCAAGGACGTCACAGCACAGAACCACATTGTGAATGCAACAAAAGGCAGAAGACTGAGCCAACTCTCTAAGGGTTCATACATTTACATTTTCAGATTAAAATGCCTTTTTTCCTTTTAATCCTTTAATAAAAAAGTTTGCGACTTCTGGTAATTTGGATGCATTTAGTTCTCTGTACAGCTACTTTGCACACAGCCTAAAATTCCCTAAAATGAGCATATCTGGTCACTACCATTGCAGGACAGAAAAGCAGCGGGGCATTGTAAGTGAACCTAAACATGTGACACTTCATGTTTGTGCTGCATTGCTTTTTTCAATATAGGGAACAAAACAGGACAGCCGTGTGACTATTTCTAGATAGAAGTAGTAGATATAGTAATGGTTACAGAAAGGAGACCAAGTGGTTAATGGTTATATGGTAATAAATCAGTACATTTTCTAAGGGAAAGTGTGCTTTAGAGGTTCAATTCAATTTTAAATATTTTCCAGCACTGAATTAAGGTCACAAAATTTTCACTGGATTTGGCAATCAATTTTATTGTATTTTAGGTCACCACCTAAAATACAATGAGGTTCAGCATTGAAGTCATCATCCACCTGTCCTC
The DNA here is from genome assembly GCA_013396635.1 of Penelope pileata. NCBI lineage: Eukaryota > Metazoa > Chordata > Aves > Galliformes > Cracidae > Penelope > Penelope pileata. The sequence continues at coordinate 123,892 of WBMW01002181.1, read as the reverse complement.
CACCAACATCTACTCCACTTTTACTGCAAGCAATCATCAGCTCTTAGGGCTTTTCATTGCTATCTGTTCCCTCCACCTTTTATCTTATGCCCAAATCTTTTGCTCCACTGAAGACACGGGTAAAGAAAACCCTTATGACAAAATATTGATATCACATAGACAGTAAATTAGTGAGGAGTTACTACAAATCAGGACTACAACTTGTTTACGCAGCACTACAAGAGGAACAGGATGGACTCTTTTTTTTCCAAGTAAATTATTACAACAAAGTAATTAAATGAACCTGATGGACATTCCACAATTGAGTATAATTTACAAGCAAAAAAAGCTGAAACACTAAAACTTTTTTTTTCCTTACCTTCTAACCACTTCTTTCCAACCTTCTTCTCTTTTCTGGCCTCTTTTTGGACTAGTCAGATTCAGCTTTACACTTGGAGAGGTCAGAGGCAGGGAAACAGGCTTGTAAGTAGTTGACAAAGAATTTGAATTACCTTCACCATCAAGTCTGAGAAAAGAAATATGCTGATTACAAATTACAGAATAAAGCTGACAGCATTACAGCATTACATTTCTGGAGCTTAGAACTTTCAGTACGAATTGCTTTCATCCTTTTTTCCCTCCAACTGGAACAACTGTTGGCTGACTTAAGTAATTTCTTACATTTTAGTCCAAAGCCTACACCCCCAAAAACTGGAGTACTAAACTGAACGATGTAACACCAGAAGCACTAAGGACATCATCTATAAAATACCTGATAAACAGGTGGTACACAACCACTTAAGGTACACCCTGATGTGTTTTCCTTTGTGAATAGTTTTTTTTTTTTAAGAAAAAGTACTTGGATGATAATGTCTCTCTCTTACTAGAGTGAATAGTATGTTTGAAAATGTTTGAAAATGTCTCCATTTTTCATCTTTTATTAGATATTCCCTGTAAGTAGGTAAGTAGAAGGGAAGTACTTCTATCCTCCACTCCCCATTTTATGGGCAGGTAAGTGAGGCACATATTTTAGGATATTTAACTCACAGTGAAATCAATATGAAAGCGTGTATGCAAATATTAGCTGTACTAATACAACTGTAGCAAAGTCTGGATGAGAGAGAGACAGAAGAACAGGTAAACTCTTGTAGGCTAACTTAACTTACACAAACGTAAAAAGAACATTTCTGGGTGCTCTAGTTCAAGTGCAGCACAGAAACCAAGGCAATCTCAAACTTAAGGCTAGTCTTTCAATGACTTATGAAGTGATTTGGCCTGATAAATCGGTGGCATAGCTGGAAAATGTTTCAGTTACAACAGCATTGTCATCAACATGTGACCAAAGAGAAGAGGAATTTGGGAAAATTTAGGAACTTTTCAGAAAGTCTGCATAGTGCAAGAGCCAAAAAGCACCTGCAGTTTTGTGTTTTGTTTTTTTTTTTTAAAAGAAAAACATTTTTACTTATATACTGTCTTGGTTTTAAGATGTACTTCTATCTAACAGAAGCACCACTCCTTTCTTCAATATATGGAGTCAGATGCATGCAGTTAGTTAATCCTGCTTTAGTGGGCTGTACGAGATTCCATAGGAGACCTTGCACAAAACGTCCAAGACAGAATCAATTTATATTCATAAAACAGAACACAGGTACAACTCAATTCCTAACATTCCTAAATAATTTTTGGACCTCCCCCACACCCCTAATTCCTCGCAACCACAACAGCTGACAAATCTACTCATTCTGCACTTAATTTTAAGCCTGGAGGGGGAAAAAAAAAAAAAAAGCTGAGAGCCCAACTTCCCACTCTCAGCCAAATGCCTCAGTCAGTCTGGCAACAGCCCACTTGATTGCTTTGCTTTTTGATCCCATGTTTACATGCTTGTTGAAGTTGGGTTATCCAGCCCTGTGTCCTGCAGATCAATCCCTATAATTCCCTATCTTCCTTAATTCCTGGGAAAAAAAAAATATATATATATGGAGATCAGATTCGTACTACTTATGCATACAAGTTAGCAGAGGGGAACTTGCTAGCAAAAGAATACAAATTTACATGGTATCTAAGCTTGTTGGTTTAGACCAACGATCCTATTCAGAAACTGGTGTTATAAAGGTTAGTTATTAGCTCCTTCACTGGCAACTCAATGATCTTCCAAATTATTTGTATGGACCGTGTACATTCAACTGAGTTCTTTTGACTCTCACCTCTGGCTTGACAAGGTTAAATCAAACTGGCCGTCAACCTGGCAGGTGAAGTGCTCAGAGTCATCAACTTCTTCTCTCCTTAAAACAAAGAGACGTCAATTCAAAGGAGTTAGTGATGAAACAAGGTAACAAAACCTTGTGATGACATTATAAATAAGGCTGGCTTTTACTTTTTAAATTCCCTGCAAATTTACTCTAAAACCTACTCTAAAAGTTAAGAGTTTAGCATAGTTATTTTAACAGTGAAGAGAGAAAACTGGCTGCTCTGCTAAAGTAGTTTAAAAACTAGTCAGCAATACCAAAAATTTTATCTTTAGTGTTTTAAGCGTTTAAGGCTGCATTCAACAAACCAGACTATTAAAATTAACAGGAAAGCAAGCTCAGTCTCTCAAGAGTTTGAGACTGTACCAGCTGGTATAACACCTGAGCTACAGAATATTTACATTAGCACAGGCAGAACACTGAAGAAACAGGAAAGTAATACTGAAGCCTCACCTTGCTGGTGTCTTTGAAGCCGAAGCACTCGTTTTTTCTTCCTGAGAAGGGATAAGCAATGAGGCATAGCGCCGCTCAGAGGAATTTGTATCCATTGTGAAGTTCAGTTCCTGGCTTTTACCTCCACTGCTGCTTTCACTATTGCAATCTGTGCTATCCAAATTATCTGAATCACTGTTTCCACTTGCACCACCACCTCTTGGCTCTCCATTTATTTTATTTTTATCTGCTTTTTGCTGTGCTAGAGATATATGCTGATCTGGCAAGATTATCTGCATATTCTGAGGAGTCTCTTTTGTTTTATTTTTCTTATTTTTTCTATTTGTGCTGGGAGTAGTCACCACATTAGCTCTCTTCTTCCCAAAGGCATTTGTGAAAGTAGCTGAAGTTGCTGAAATCCCAATTGTAGTTGTAGTAGTTGCACTAGGAGGCTCTATCGGAACTTCTTGCTCCACTGAAAGAAGAAGAGTAGATATACAATCAAAAGTCACAGAATGTTTAAAATCAGTGCCTCTGACTGAAGACACTTAAGCTGAAGTTATGCTCTTGCTGAGCTGTGAGTCTATTTGCACCATACGCAGTTGTAAAATCTTCAAGAAGGAAAAAGTTTTGGGAACAGAAGAAAGGAAGCGAACCAAATTTACCAGGAAATTTACTACTGACAACCACTCAAGTTCCTGACTGCAAGGGTAAGAACCAGGGCAAGAAATTATGCAAACAACATGACAGTAGTAGAGATGTCAGCTTAACAACAGACTACCTTACCTGGGTGCTTTAAAAAAGGCAACCCCAGAAGTGCGTTTTTCACATAAACACTCATTCTTTACCTTCATCATCATTTTCTTCTTCATCATCATCTTCTTGCAGTTCTAGAGTTTCTTTAGGCTTGTTTTCTTCATCTTCTTCTTGTTTCCTTTTTTGTTCCTCTTTCTTCTTCTTTCTCTTTTCCTTTCTCTTCTCCCTCTTAGCTGCAAGGGCTTGTTTTCTGCTTTCCTCTCTTGACTATGCAGGAGAAAAGTATTCATATTTAAACATTATCACAAAGACTAAATTATAATTCCAATCTTCCCTACAAATTGTGGTGGAGAAGAAAGGAGAGAAGAACACAGTGAACAAGGATGACTTTGTCAAATATCAAAGTGTTATGCAGAAACTGGACAGACATTATTGAACAAGGGGACTAGGTGGTTCCAAACACTTCCAAAGAATGACAATAAATATAACCAAAGCAGATGACATAAGAACAATTTTACTGAAAAAGTCAGTAAAAGCACTCATCATCTCAGTCGTTTCTCAAAAACCATTTAATAATGTTGCAAAAATACTGATGAGATTAACAACCGACTCAAAAAAGTATCCCATAGTACTTTGCAGAATTAACTGCTATCATTTTTTCATTTTAATCATAGTTTTTAGTATACAAGATCAGTCATAACAGCAATGCTATACTGTAGCCTTGCATAGCAACTGACAGGTGGTTTAACGAGGTAGCACTCTGGAAGATTTAAAAAAAAACAACACAGAGCTTGTCCAAAGCTTCCCTCATTAATGAAATATTGTATGAATTGTTCATCAACAATTTCAAGAGCCTCCATTTAGAGAGTCCTTTAAAGACTGCTTAAGAAACCTTTCCATTAGTCTGGGATACTTAACAATGTTCTCACTGAGGAAGAACTTGACTTTTCACACTATCTGTTCAACTCCCTTTAGCTCATCTGGCAGGTTCTCCTTGGCAAAACTGAGCACCAGTCCATACAACTCTTACGGACTGTATTTCACAATATATGCAACATAACACGTATCACATCACTAAGACTGAAGATCTCTCTTATTCACACTCCTCATCTGTACTGAAGTAATGCAAGAGACCTATAACTATCACCAAGTCTAAGCTTTCCTAAAAAGGACAATGGAGTGGCTAGCTAAAGTAAAAGTCCTTTCTAATCTGCCACCCTTTATTTTTATGGATACACTTTATTTTTATGGATAGCAGATAGTCACAACATGAAGAACTACAGCCCCAACAACAAGAAGAAATAAGATTTAGATGACCACAATTCTCCACTCACTTTTTCCAGGTCTAGCTCCTTCAGCAATATAGTTGCATTCTTATTTGCCTCTGCAGCCTGCTGGTCTTTAGCTTTCACAATCGTCTCCACACACTGGTGACACTTCTTCAACAGGTCCTGGAACGCAAAACCTTCCTTATTACCTCTGTAGTAAGCTAAAATTACTTAGATATATTAGATACTTGCTATACAAGACATGACATTCCCTGTATTCATTAACATACAAAATATTTCAGACTCTGAACACTAATTTTAATATTAAAAAGAAGTGCCAAGAAACTCTGAATCAAACACATATATGAGCAAACGTGTATTAACTTTTTGAATAATTAAGAATTTCTCACACATTTTTGCTAAAAATAATGGACAGATTTTTTTCTCAAAGTTAAACTCACCTTGTCAGTTATAGTCGCTATATATCGCATGCATTCAATGTCCGATGGAAACTGGTTAACTTCTTTCACTAGGAACTGAACTACTTTCACATGCCCCTAGAATATCAAAGAAAATTCTAGTCTCTGATGTACAACTGTTAGCATTCATCATCAAAATACAAATTCGATATCTCTTGGTTCAGCACAAAAGACTGAAAATATGCAAAAACATTTCTGGTAAACTGCTATTTGGGGTGAAAAGTAGTTAATATTTGCTCAGTGTTGAAAGTAAATTTACCGTTGTGTGTAATGGTGGCGATGACAAGCTCTCCTGCAAGTATTTTTTTAATATCGTTTTAAAATACAAGCAGCAAACTGGACTCTCGAGGGCAGAGCCACCTGTTTACATTTTTAACAGCCAAGAGGACCCTGTTTAGACCCCACCTGTCACCCCCAGTTAACTTTCTTGCCAGTTAGTACACAGAGCTAGTGGTATTTGCTCAGGTACAAGGCAAGTCTGATCAGGGAACCGAGCCACCTCAATATTATCCTGGCATACATTTTCTTCTGTTGCTGGATCTGTTGCTACTTGGTGGGGTACACTGTGGTGCCACACAGGCTGACTGTTGCTTCCAAAGTTATCTGAGAGCAACGGAGAGACAACAGTGGCATGCTCAGTATTGTAATTTGCCAAAAAAAGCTGTAGAATTGTTTGATATTTTATTAAAGATAAAGCAATTACAGTTAAATTCCTCTGCTACAGCAGAGTTAGGTAACACGCACTATGGAAAAGTTTTTCACCTCTCAAAAATTAGACATCTAAGAACATCTTAGCTCTTCTCCGCACAGGGTCTGGAATTCAGAGATGATGATGACTTTAAAGCAGGCATTTTGTCAAAATAGAAGTTTTGTCGTGCTGATTTTTCTAAGACCAACCAGTCAGATGAGACCAACCAGACCAAATGAGAAATTCTATTTCCAAAACATTGAACACTGAAGCATACGATCCAGCTGGTGTCCTACCTTGCGAAACGCTGACATAAGAGGTGTTATTTTCCGATTATCTGCTGCATCCACATCTGCTCCTGCTTGCACAAGCAACTGAACTACATCATAGTGACCACCATTAGCTGCCAACCAAAGTGGTGTATTTCCTTTCTTGTTACGAACATCGATATGCGCTCCTCTAAAAGGGTACAAGTGCAATCAAATGACATAAGGCATGTGTAAAGATAAGGAAATATCAGCATACAATTAGATACGGAACTTTTAATTACTGAAATCTAGTGGCCAGAGAGAGAAATTGTGCCCCTGAAGCCTGCTATTTAAGTCACAACATAGTAACACAAGGATTAAGACTTCCTTACTCTCGCTTCCCAGCAAACACCCATCCAATGCAGACCACGGCACTACAGTTACGCAGCCAGCAATCAATGGTCCCTTACCTTATCATTAACATGGTGACTATCCACCTGACAAAACAGCCCCTTGAGATTTTAGATGCATACAGGGTTATGCTTGAAGAGCTCAAGAGCTATTTCCAGGCTTTGTCCTACAAGTGACAGCGGGGTAACACTCATGTGGGAATTGCTGGATTGATATGCAGCCAAGATGGCCGCCAAATCAGACACTGCCTACCTCTGGTCCCAGCTGTCTGCTTAGCTTAATTAACCCCAGAGCAGCAGGATACTCTAGGAAAACACTGGACAGTAGGGAGCAGACGCTACTTCCAAAGATTCCCATTCCCTTTGCTCTCAGGTGCGTGAGGCAAAGTAAACAAGAGCACCCTTGCCACAGAGGAAATAGCTACAGAATACACGGGCTGCTAATGAGAAGAAATAATTTACCGATTAATCAGCAGCTCACAGAACTTGTAGTGACCCTTATCCGCTGCAATTGTTAAAGCTGTATCTCTTGAGGAAGGCACAGGTGGAGCATTAACATCTGCTCCTTTATCAAGAAGAACCCTTCCAACCTCTGCATATCCTCCTGAAGCAGCTTCCATCAGAGGTGTGAGACCCGTCTGTGCAAAGAGAACATTACATGATGCGAAATTCATACAATACACCTTGGATAAACCATACATTATTTCCACATGTGGAAGTCAGATGTTTGTTTACTTAGCTGCTTATATCTAGTTAATGAGCTTAAATTGAAGCAGTCTCAAAAAACTCTTGGCACTTGATTTATACAAGCATAGGCAAACTACTGACTAACTACCACCATACCACACACTCACCTCAACATCAAAAAAAAGTTTGCAAAAGAATCTCTAAAGGAGAGGTTAGAACAGACCCAAGTGAAGACAAGCGTTTCCATGAAAATGTCCCCCAACTGGCTTTGCACATTTTATCTAACCTCCCTTGGTACTGAGACTGATCTGGGGCTAATTCAGTTGCCTGGCTAGACTGTTAAACTTATACCAGCACCCAGTATGCCCAACTGACTACTTAAGAGTTGGCTTTTATCCATATCCGTTTTTCTTTGACCCATCTGGACATCTATCTGTGTGACCTGCACTAGGGAACCTGCTTTGGCAGGGGGGTTGGACTCGATCTCTAGAGGTCCCTTCCAACCCCTACAATTCTGTGATTCTTCAGCCACAGTCATTCCAGAAGCAGGCAGACATAGCAATTATTTCAGCAGCCTTCGGAGTCACCAAACATTCCTTTGTGCTAGGGAAATCAGTCTGGCAGTCCACACAAGTTCTGAGCTTGCTGTATGGGAGGAGACACAAAGCTGTCCCAGAGTACCAACACATGGGACCTATGATGCGTTTCAGAGGTGCAGAAAGTCACAGTACTAAAGCCATGAGTTCTATACTAAAATAAACATAAACGTTTTACAAGGTTTGATTGCACTACTTCTGTTCATGTGGACAAAGCAATCCGTTGTGTATGAGGACCACTCTAAGCAGTACAATTCTCTTCCTGTCTAGACTTCACTCGTATATAAAAATATGCATATCTCTTCTGTTGATTAATATCACACCAATCTTAAACCTGAAAAGTTTCTCAGTACTACAGAGCAAGAGGCAATCTAAGTTTCATTATTAAGTTGGAAGAACTAGTCAGCTTTTCCCCAATGCAAACAATGCATCTTCCTCCACGCTTGTATTTTTAAGCAAAGCAAACAAATAAAAAAAACAAACTTATTTCAGAACATTTAGTCAATCTTCTCTTCTGCAGTACACCAAACCTGCATATCAACAGGGGCAAGACAGATATACTAAAATTTATTTAATTTTTCATTGGCACGTATTGTGTTCAAATACATTTAAAGAAAACAAAGACACTGTTAAAACATCCACCTCCTGTCATTACTAATTTGCCTTTCCACTGAAAAGAGAAAGATGAATGCTCAAGGAGTAATAGGAAAATCTGAAGAAACAACCACTGAGAGAAATGCACTCATTACAAGTAAGTTATATGGAAAGTGAATCAAATACTTACCTTTGCCCTGTGCTCAACATTGGCCTTCCTGTCCAACAGCAGACTGACCACCTCTGCTCTGCCCTGGAAGCAGGCCAGGGTGAGGGCTGTGTTCCGATTGGTCTCAATCTGGGCGTTAATATCAGAACCCATATCAAGCAACAGCTTCACGGCAGGTACGTGGCCATTCATAGCAGCCAACATTAGAGGAGAAATACCCAGCTTACTCCCAGTCCTACACAGAAAGAAACAGACTACAGTTCCCAGAACTGGATGAATGCTCTGGGAAATGCAAGTGGATCTAAGAGGAACAAAATGTTTCACTGAAAGCCAAAAATGAACATTTAATGCATACAAATACAGCCACTCACCTAAAATACTAACAATTTTGAACTGCTTATCAAAAACCAGAAGAGTGACTACATCCAACAGACAACTGAAATTTATAAACAAGTAAAATATATTTCAGCTTTTAGATATTCAAATGGCTGAAGCGCACAAAAGCATTGAACTACATATAATCAAGGCTGCATCTGATTCAAAAAAACACGCTTCTAACATACAGATGTAGTTCAAGTTTCTTTAGTGACAGAAATAATGTTAATTTTCTTACAACTAATAAAGAGGAGCATTGGGAGGCATAGCTAAAATACATTTGGTCTATTTGCTGAAAATTTTCAAACAAGTATATAAAGCTGTCTTGTGCTTTGTCCAGTTCCTTTGCCTATTTCTACTGAAAATCACATTTGGCTTCTAGATCCCAGAAGGGTGGAAAAGGGAGAGCAAAGGAATAGGTTTGCGGATGATAACATCGCTTAAAATTTAGGTGTAAGGGAAATGAAGTTTGTCTGTGGTAGTTAAAGGCAACGTAAAAGCACTAAATACGGTAACATCAACATAAATGATAATATCAATACTGTAGAAAGGCTGCAAGGAGCTCTGAAAGCAGTAGATTCCAACATATGCCTCAGTACACAGATAATAACAGTCTCTCTCCTACACACAGTTCATTTAAGGTACATTTACCTTGAATTAATTTCTGCCCCAGCATTGAGAAGAATCTTGATGATATTGACGTATCCACCAGACGCAGCAAGGCTTAACGGTGTGTAGTCAGACACGTTCCTATGCTCTTTGTTTGCTCCTCGGGCCAACAGCAAATCAACAACCTGAAAAGACAGCACACATGTTAAGGCCATTTCATGGCCTTATCTATTATCCAGGAAGTAAAAGAAGGTTATCAAATGTTCAAACCTTCTAGTATGCTACCAGTTATCCACTGTCAACAGATAAGCAAAAGAGGATAGAGCTTTTCCTATAAAATCTTTATTTTTCTCCCATGCACTGTACAGATTTATCAACTACTGAATACATCAGATAATCCATGTGGGTTTTAGCAGTCCAACACTAGCCTTCCAGAAAGAATATTTGACCTCATCAAAACACAAAAGGCTTTGAAATAAAGCTTTTCCCACAAATCTAAGTTTGCAAACCAGGTAATACGTTTAACTCCTGTAATGTCTCACTGAGTGCCTTTCAGAAACTCTCACAATTTTAATTCAAACGACACTCGAGACAACTTTGGCTTTGTATTACATAGTCTTTAAAACAAAACATGAAAATCAGACTGATTGATCAGAGGCTGCTCAAAAAAATAGAAGAGAAAAAAATAAAATCATTTCTGGTGAAGTACTGCAGTTTGATGTGTGTCATTTTACTACTAAGACAGCTCAGCTGGCACCCCCCAAAAAAAATCAAAGAAAAAAAACAACAAACAACAACAACAAAAACAACCTTCTCCACCACTTGCTAAGCCAGAAAAAGGTACAGGTAGATTCTGGCACAAGGAAATGGAAGAGACCTAGGTAGTTTAATAAGTAACGTTATCAAAGGCTATATTAACCTCTCATTTAAGAGCATTACTTCTACTGTCAAAGATCTGAGATTTGAAAGTCAATGTGGAAGCTTTCCAATTTCGTCTGTTCTAATCCTTAGAAGTTCCAAAACTCATAACTCTTGTATCTTGCACGATACCCTTTGCCACTTTCATGTTATCTTCTAAGTTAGCTTGCCCATGACTGAAGTAGGAAGGATTTAACACAGCATTCATGCTTATTTATTTGTTCAAATAAAACAGCTGAGAGAATTGAAATATTGCTAGAAGATCAGAAAATGTGTCTTCTACTGTGAATATGCTCTGCACTGTACCTGCATTTATCAGCCCTGCACTTTACCACTAAAGCCATGTACTGCCAACACGAAATTCTAGTTTCTGTCCTTTTATGTGCCTGCACTGGCTGTTTTACTTTGGAGAGCAGAGTGCATGTGTAAGAGAAGTTGAATGTCTCCATCTCCTTCGCAAAACTGCTCGTCTTGCAAGGATACAGAATGGACATAAGAATGATCACAAGTTATAACAGCAATTAACAAAATCGGGATAGACAACAGAGAGAATAAACTCTCTTTCTGTTTGCGGTAAGACTAAGGCTATATAAACTACTCAATTTAAAAGCCTTTTAGAAAAAAGGAAGATTTATTATACCATCAACAAAACAAAAATCATACAGAAAAAAGTTTACAAAAAAATTGAAATTCATAGAGGACAAATATGCCTGTACCTCTTGGCGTCCACCAGAGCATGCCAATGAAAGTGGAGTATCCTTTGTGCGCTCAGATTGTGCTTCTATATCTCCACCTTTGTCTAGAAGAATTTCCACTACACCAACATGTCCGGCAGTTGCAGCCAGAATCAAAGGTGTAAAACCTAATAACAGAAGATCATGTTAAAAGTAACCTGGAAAAATCTCGAAACTATAGGTAGCAGAAATACACAATTTACAGTGATTTTTATTGATTAGGCATGTCTTCCTCAGACTGGGTGTTTTTCTATAAAGGCCACCCTCTCCTAGCCCTCTTCTGACCCTGAAACTTTGAGACATCTAGGCCTTGACTCCTCCCGACTACGTTCAAAGACTCAAACAGTACTGCACTAGCCAATCTGCATTAAGTTCTGATCAATTCAAGTTTTTAGACAAGTCACCGCTTTCTACTCAATTCCTGTTCAAGTTCCAACAAGTGAAGACATCTGCAGGGTGCATGTTGCTTACATCCTGTGGCCAGTGCTAGCTCTGGGGAGAGAAGAATGGTTGTTCTCCCAGCTCCAAGAGATTTGAGATTTTGCTGAATTTGCTTATTGGGAATCACATGATAAACAACCTGACAACTACTCCACACTAGTTTTGTCAGCCAAGATTTGACATTTATTCCAATCAGCCACTCCACTCAGGATACTACAGCATTTTGTGGAGGGTTAACCATAATGATAGAAGTGCTTCTTATTTCATAAATTTACCTAAGGTGCCATGCAGATAGATGCACTTCCTTTCAGAAATATGGACAGAAAGCTACACATTCTCACTTGCTTTGTATGATCTATATATTTCCTACATAAGTACTACTATATTTCTACATCTTTAGAAGCAAAAACTCCCAAATCCCCATTTGAAATTTGGTGTTTCAAGTTGTAGGTCAAATTGTTTTACTGTTTTAGCTTACCCTTCTTGTCTCTATGTTCAATATTGGCACCACGTGCAATTAGTACAGAAACAAGTTCTTCATGACCTCCTGCACATGCAAGGGTCAGAGCAGTGTCGTGGTTACTTTCAGTCTGCATGGTTGGGAAGAAAGGAGATATTCAGAGGTTAAAAATACTTTAAGAGAGCTTTAGTATTTTTAATGTTACCAGATTATTATTTTTTCTTTTCAGAACTTCTCAGAAAGGAAATCACTCAAAACTAGATGAAATTACTCACATGTGCATCAATGTCAACGGAAGGATACACAGGGAGCACTGACTGCGACGCCACATTGCTTGATGCCTGCGAGCAGGCCTCGGGCATAGGGGATTCCGTAGTGTGCAAGGAGCTGGTGGAGCCACTGGGCACTCTGCTATTCACAGCTGAAAAGTAACAATTAACCCATTCTTAGAAATTCTACATTTTATATGAAAAAGATCTAAACCCGTAAAACTGCATTCTAATATCAAAACAGAAGTGGAGGAAAACAGATAAGTGCTCCTAATAACAAACAAGTTGGTATCTTGCATTCTGGCAGTTAAATAATGTAAGTATTATCTCCAAACTGTTCACTTAGAAAAATAATTTTATGATTTAATCTGTAAACATAAGTTACGAAATTCAGTTATCCTTTTAAAATCGTAACCTTCAGCACTAGAGATGAATCATTAGCTAAACCTAAGCAGGGGGGTCATTTAGCACTAAAATACAAACCTAACATTAAGAAATAAAGTATCAATCTGGAATTCAACAATTTTTCACTTAAAGGTTTCCAGAGAAGGTTTTCAAAGCAAGAAGTTTAACAGTGAAACACCTCACGGTTACAAGGACCTAAGAAAGGCAGAAGTGAAAGATGAAGGGGATGAGGGGAAAGAAAGCAAGCAGCCAACCGTGTGCTCTCTAGAACTTACTTCTGACTGGTCACAGCCATTAGATGATTCCATCCTGAGGGTGCACCTCAGCTCAGGGACGCAAGTAGTTTGGCAGTGCAACTTTATTTTATCATTAAAAAAAACAACTTGAAGTTGAGAATCAGCTTTCACTTGACTAGTTTTAGATGTAAGCACCAAGACTCCATAGAACAGGCAGGCCAAGACCTCAGTCTGCCTTTGTAACACAGTGAAAGCTCTGAGGGGAACCCAAACCAAAGGCTCTCAGCTGGGATCACTTTTCAGGAAGGCCTCACGTACTAACTACTGGTGCACTCTACAGAAAGTCCTGCTCAACAGCTGTATTGAACAAGCAGCTCCTACTGCTGAGTTCCTACACTGTGCAGCCTCTTTAGATGGAGTATTTAATTAGCTTTAATTATTCTAAAATATGTAGCACTTTGCAACATTCCTGAAGCAAGCAACTTCATCATTCATTCATCAAAAACATCAACTTCAGGTAAGAAACAAGCAGCACAGTATTTTGCTTTTGTTCAAATATTTCAAGTGGCAAGGGAAGATGAAGGGTAAACTCAAATGTAGGTATTGCTTAGAGAAATTTTTGTAAACTTTTCCCAGTAGCTGTGACTGAACCGTTCAGCCTTCACAACACCATTAATAACACACACATCAGCAATCACTCATACAAACAGTGCAGATAGAAACGTCTTAGAAAAATCCTCAACATGATTGCTAATACAACTAATGAAGGCTATTTGAATATGACTGCATGTGACAAAGGAAATACAGACAGGAGCAGGTTGTAGGTGGGTCACTTTAGATGGGGGGAGCGCAAGAGCCTGTGGACCAATGAACGAATGAATGAGGGTGGGATGCACAGACTTTGAGGTAACAGTTTTCCATGGTATTTTTTAATAGCTACTTTAATTAAAGCATCCTCCTTGGTCCATTGTCACAGACAAGCATTAGTGTTGGGCCACTGCATTTCAGCAACCGAGTACTCTGTCTGAACGCCAGCTTGACTTTTGCTTCACCTTACAGCCTTCATGAACAGATCAGGTTTGCATTTTAAGTTTCAGAGTTCCCACACTTCACGTGTTTACTATGGATTACCACTTAGAGCAGCAGATGAGAATTAATTCATGTAATAAAACTATTATTCCCTCAAAGCACTGATGTGCACTGATAAGCTAAGGTTATTCCTTCCAAAATACGAAACACCAAATCACCCTGTTATGGACTAACAAATTCTCCTAAAGAGTGGTCAGGCACTGGAATGGCTGCCCAGGGAGGTGGTGGAGTCACTGTCCCTAGCAGTGTTTAAGGAGCACTTGGATGAGGTGCTACAGGATATGGTTTAGTAGTTTAGTGGGCAGTAATGGTGACAGGAGGATGGTTGGACTAGATGATCCTGTAGGTCCTTTCCAATCTTGTGTTTCTATGATTCTAATTTCACTTCAAATCAAGGAAGATACCGACTCAGTGTCTTCAGGTCTTGCAGCTACAGATGTTCGTGTGCTAGACCTACAAAGCAGGTGTACGCAGAGGGACTCCACTGGAGCAGCTGTAAGATTCCTTAAGGGAATCCACTCAATGCTGCTGACAGATTCAATGAATTCTCTCCATCTCACAACCATAACTGAAAGTGTCAGAGTAGTTCGTGCTTGCTTTAGATTTCCATCATGTGCTTGAAACGCGAGTGTGCTTTAAGTACTTCACTTACACAGCAGAAATGACAGCAAACATGAGAGAACATATCAAAGGCAAAGAAATACAAGGAAACCCTCTATACTACTGATTCCCCAAACTTTTCTTTAAAACACAATCTAACAAGAGTCCTACAGCACCCAGTGACTAATCTTGTCCTCTTAACTACCCTACCTCCAAATCTGTAGGATTTTTTTCCCTAAGTTAATTTCTACTATGAACATCAATGGGATCTGTGCTCTGTAGAGTAAAACATAGCTGAGAACTTCTGGCTCCAGTTTCCACACAGATGATTGGGTTCAGTGAACAAGCAAGGTTACAGAATATACAGATTCTTAACTCAAATATTGTGTTCGGAACTTTGTCGTGATATCTACACAAACCTTCCTGTGAAATCAGAGTTAAGTGAGACTGGACAGATGCATTTCCCAGAGCCTGCTCCTCGCTTTCACGCCTCCATCACTGAAACGCGCAGCAGATACTGGCCTCGCGAAACTCACCCAGGCAGAGGATGGCATTCAACCTGTGAACACGCTTTTTCTCCAGAAATTAGACAAGCACCTCTCCCCCTGTCCTGGCTGGCATCAGGCTCATCAAGCCTCTGCAGGCCTCACGCCACCCACGTGACAGGACCTGCCTGATAAGTCACAGCAAAACTGCGGGTAACTTTCCAAGGGCCAACGTTTTATTTACAACACCCACAGCTAAAGCATGGTCCTCGCAAGCAGCAGCACCACCATACCATACCCGGACTGGATGACAGCAATTACTCTGGTCTCAGTAAATGGCAATGCTGCCAAGATAACTGCACAGCACAGGAGCTCGAAAGGAACAGAGGCACAGGCAGGCTGCGGCATTTCCAGGGGAAGGGCTGCCTGGAGAACACAGAGCGAGCGATCATGGGAAGATCGCTTTCTGTGACCCCAATGGATCTTTAATGGACTGAAAAAATATGCTGCTTTCATCTTTAAGATAAATGCTTTTCAAAACACAGTTTGCCTCCTACCAAACAGATATTTCATCTTTCCACCAAAAAGGATGCCAATATGCAAGCTAACAGTGAGGCACTGATTAAAAATATGTTACAATCAATTTTCAGAATGTATAACTTAACATCTTGATAAAACACGTTCTGTGACATACATTTTGGATGCTTCTGTAGACTTAAAGTTTAGACCTGGTATACAATACATTTTTATAAACGCATAAATGACAATGACAAAATCCAGTTTCCCTGTTTTTTAAAAAGGGCTTGCAGTTTTCCAAAGGGACTTTCTTTGCATCAGGGTAAAGCCTAAGACATATTTGGAGACATAATTACTATTTCCCAAAGTTATGAAAAAAGTATCACAAGAAGCAGGATTAAAACAAATGGAAGCCAGAACTTATCTCGCTACCACTCTCGAGACATTGGCAGAAACTTAAGCAAACATCTTCTGGATGCAAACACAGCTGTTAGTCTGACACAGAATTTGCAAAACAATCACTATGCCACGAACATGCACATTCATGAATACTGGACTTGTATTTCAGTTCTGCTTTCCTCCAAGGGACTGGCATTTTCAGGACAAAGAAAACTATCTGTTTTCATGACCGAGCAGTCCTTCTGCTTTCAGTCTTTCCACACAGCTTCTAAATAGCATGTTACTGTACACAGGCTTTTGTGCAGCGGTAATTGTGTCTCATTTCCTGAGTCACTATTTCTCCCTTACGCTAATCCTAGTAACCAGTTTCACTCCAAACAGCAGACCAAAAAAAAGTAACTCACATGTCACACCTTTAGAACATCCCAATTGTATATATCCATCACAACCAGAACTTAAGAACTAAATACAATTTTAATTGTCTTAAACATTTGGAAGTTCCGTATATGAACCAGAACTCCCTGCAAGAGAGGCAGCCAAAAGCATACAGAAATGCTAAATCCTGACAAACGCCAGCTGAGTAGAACAAATGGGAATAAAAACGTGCAATATGAACAGCAATGAAACTCTAATGATGCAAGGCAAGATGCTTAAGAACCCGAACTGGTACTGAGCAATGAAAACTGAAGTCAAAATTGTGCTCTTATACTGGAAGATGTGATCCAAATTTATTGTATTCCCACTCTAAACTGTACCATGCCTACATACACTTTGTAGATCAAATTAAAATCTTGACTGTGACACCTTCAAAGATTGGATTAGGAATTAGTTGTAAAGTTTTTGCTTTAGCACATCTAAATAAATTCCTTTATAACGAAAAGAGAGTTGCTTCATTTTTAGGTTTTACCTGACTTTCCAGATGTTACTCAGTTAATTCTGCATAGCTCAGGAGCAGGCTGAAAGCACTGTGAGAGAAGGGACTCAGGTATACATACCTGACTCTGGTACACACACCAGTGACTCAGACTGCCACCAAGAATTTCAACACTTTGTACGTTACCACCAACCAGGAGGCAAGATAAATACTCCATTTATGTATGTTGTCATAAGAAAGGTATTCGGTAAAATACAGATTTGAGGTTTGAGGTAGAAAGTCATCCCCTACAACTAGTCTGACCTGAAGCTTTGAAAAAATTTGCCTTTTTTCCATTGCCACTGGTAAGAGCAACAATAAAAGTTTTCTCAGTGCAGACGACAAAAAGCTGATTTAACATCTCTGTTATTCTAAACCAGATTTGACATAAACTGGATAGTTGACAGGAACAAAAATATTCGGATTTCTTCTAAATCAAGTGTCACTCACCACCATTAATGTAGATCCACCAGCAGAACTGCAATCAAGGGAGATATTTCACAGGCACATCAAATCCTGAGTCTGAGAGAGGAGTCTTCTCACGGAGACAGACTTCCTGTACACCAGACACCAAGCCCCCTTCATAATAATTTCAAACTGCATCTACAGTACATTTGTAAAAATCAAGTTTTTTGTTTTCTATTGATGACTATTTCTTTACCAAATTAATGGCTAATAGACAAGTTTGTGGGAAAAGATCAAGTGTATTTTAAATACAGATCAAAGAATTTGGAAGATTAGATAGACTTACAGTTTGTTTTTAAATACGCAGATCTAAGTTTAGTGAGATGATGATTTAATCTATTCTTTTACAGTCTGAGTTTAAACTGAGCAAAATTATCTAAATCTCTCCCAACGTGCTTCGTGTTTTTTTTTTTTTTTGAAAGTGAAACAAATTTATGAATTTCAGAAATTAAAGCAGTATCAGCAATTTTTGCAGAATCATCTGGAATTAGGATAGCTAACATTTCCTTGAGTTGCATTTCTTTAAATACACTACTTCTAATAATTTTAGAAGCACGTGCTATTTACACCTAGTTTTGAAACAAGAAATTAGATTTACGCTGCAAGAAACAGTTAACAGATCAGAAAACGAACCAATAGGAAGCAGCACGCTTACTCCTACAGTCAGAATATTTCTATTCAAACATTTTTTAATTAAGATAAAATTTTTCTTCCTGTTTGAGATTTCTCCCCTCTACAAACAGCATACAGTTGAGTTCATTTCATTTCTTATGTTATCAGGAAATGAAAAGACAAATTGAATTTTGTCAAAGGGTAGACTGGCAAAACCCTCCTCAAGTCAGTTACAAGTCTGAAACAGAACTAGTAGACCTGACTGTAACAATGTTTCATTTTGGATGCACAGAATATTTTGTATATAACACACAGCTGCTAACCTTTAAAAAGTATATTCTATATGGTCTTTACCAGATATGTTAAACTGTTTGAGACAGTAACTATTTCAAAGATTAAGTCACAGAATCACAGAATTGCAGGGGTCAGAATAAGCAGTGAAGCTTCCCTCTTTGCACACTGCAGTTGCAATTGGACAGTTCAAGATTTGCATTTTTGTTAAAACAAAGCTAGTTGAATACTCTGAAGAACACCTTAGAGCAGGGGAGGGAGGTCTACCATGCCAGTAAAGCAGGAACTAAGCCTGATATTCTAAAAACAACAGAATTTAATTGAATTAAAACTACCTAGCTGAAGGAAACTGATATGGAACACCAAACCTACTGGATCTAGCACGGTTTCCAGGGAAGGCTGCAAAGCTGCAGCAAGCCTCAATTCGCATGAGCTCAATTATGGTTATTGTCATTCCAAAAGCTCAAAGGAGTTGCTACCAAAAAATCTTACCACGTTCCTAGAACCTTGAAATGAACTTTAGAGGACAGCAGAATGACTATGAAGAGGTGGAAAAAAGACAGGAAAATAAGGGCTGAGGGACAGACACAAGGTACAAAAAAACCTGAAAAACAATTAACAAAAAAACAACCCACTACAGATCAAGCAACACTGGCTATGCCCTGCATATCTCCAGCAGTAAACAAATCCTAGTCAAATACGTGAAACAAAGTCAACAAAAAAGGTATCCCTTTATTTCACAACGGAACTCACACAACCCAATGTGTTGGAAATTGAATTCCTCTTCATACAGTTACCAACAAATGGAAGAATGCTTTGACTTTTGTTTTTCATCCAGATAACAGGACGCATTTTTTGCCATGTTATATTTAATAAGCAGATATTCCTGTGAAACAACCACAGTTAAGAACGTATTCTGAAAACACAAGCCATTACAGAACGAAATGGTTATGCACGGATTCCAGATAGTGTTCAAATTGTAGCAATACTTCCAGCAGAAAGGAGAGCGACACATTTGTCAATATGAGTGACAACAACTTTTATTTTTCTAGAGATGGCTAGTACGCTAAATATATCCACTGTGGTATAAGCCTGTATGGGAAATTCTACAGAAGACCAAGAAAACTCACGTTTTCAAGTTTCCTAGGGGGAACTACTCATCACTCATGGTTAGGCTTTTTAAAGTCGCACAGAAAAAGATAAGGCCAAAGAGGCTAGAACAGGTCTCCAGTACAGAAGTTTTGCACTTTGGAAAGATAAATATTTTTTAAAAGTCTCATGTTAAAATTGGAAGTCACTGTTAGGATTAATAGCACCAATCAGGAACTTTATGCATAAGCAAGTACTCCCAAACTAGAAAACCCCAAGATACTTTTGGAGGGAAGGAGAAAAAGGGAAACTGAGCACACAATTTAATGCAAAAATAGTTATATTTCTTAAACCCACCTGCTATTAGGTCATCAAGAGTGTCGGTAAGCGTCTGTGCTGGAGTGGCAACCATTAATCCATCTGGTTCTTGAACTAACAGTCCCTGCCCAGCAGTTTGCTGCTGCTGTCCTACATTCTGCTGATTACCTATTGTTTTCTGAAGTTCAAGAGACTCTGTCCCATTAAAACCTAGATTACCAGAAAAATTACATTGCGGTGCTGGTAATGGCTGGATAGGGACAAATTCTATTTGTTCAGCAGGTGGTGGAGACCGTTGTTGCTCGTCATCTTTTGACAAGATAGTGTCAACCTGAGGTAACCCTGAAAAGTTATCCTCTGGCAGACCCTTATCAGCTTCCACTTCTGGGAAGACCCCTGTAAGTGGGCACTGCTGCTGCAGGGGAAGTGTTGCGTCTGTCTGACCTTTGGTCTCCAAATATTCTTTGGTAAACTGCTGTTGTGTTTTCATCTGCAACTGCCTTTCCACCTTCTGTAGCTCCTTCAATATTTTCTTCTTCTTCTGTACTTGTTCTTCTCTGTTCTTTTTAAGTTCTTCAATCTTATCTTTATTTAAAGGTTCACCTTGAATTAATTCCAATGATTTAAGTTGTGCTTTTTCAATAGCACTAATTCTCTGTCCAAGTTCATTCAGCTTGCCTTCAGTCTCTTCTACTATGCATTCCAAAGGCTGGTATGGGTGAAAAGGTGGCAGTAGGTCCTTATCTGCTACCTGCAGGGAACTTGACTTCTGCTTGGATGCACCTAAGCACATGAAAAATGTTTGAAAAAATGCCATGCTGAAGATACCCCATACCTCCCCCTTTCACCCACCAAAAAAAAAAAAAAAAGAAAAAAAAAGAAAAAAAAAATCTTTAAAACTAACACTGCACATCCTTCAAACCACAGAAAGGTAAACCCTACGCTCCTTGTTAAAACAGAGAGGACAACAAAGCAAAGTCGCTGGAATTTTCAGTATTGATCCTAATATTCTCTTGAACACAGCCAGTTTAATCTTAAGGAATAAGGAACCTTTATGATTTCTGGTACACACAACAATGCACCTTGGAAGTAAAATCAGCAAGAGCAAGGCAATTTAAATAATTTACTACATTCTCAAAGTTGTTCTGGTGTGCAGACCTAATTGAACTATTTTCTAGAAGCGAACTTCCAACAGCGAAGTTAAAAGCAAAAGTACTCTACATTTGAGAGAAAACTAGCTCTGCAGTAAGATCAGTATTTTGAACTAATTAATCCAAAAGCTATAGCATTCCACCTTTACATTGCAAACAGAATACTGCCAGTACAAACTTAACATCTACAAAATACATTTTAAAACTTTGGCACCCCTTTGAAAGCTTGACAGAAAATCCTTCCTCTCTCTCTCCAGTAACAAATTAGCAATTCTGGTCACTATTAATGCTTGAAAATCTTCAATCCAACAACACAGTGTGCCAGAGCACAGCTTCTAGGAATGCTCTCAAGGCACTGCCTTCATGCAACACAAGCTGCTGTTGCCGTGTGGCTCCAGTCAGATCTTGCTAATACCAATCTAGTGAGCGCTTACATTTTAATTATTATTTCTGTTTAAGAAAGTTTAGTTACAAATGCAATATGTTTAGCTTGATCAAATAATTTTCTGCGGTAACATTTGCTATAACTAAACAGCTTTATAAAAGCAAACAGAACTTGAACCTTTACAAAGCAGACTCATACACCTCAGCATTAAAAAAGGGAATTAAAATTATGCGTAGTTTCAGCCATGGATTAATAAGGTTACCTAAACATTATACAGTTAAGTGAAAGTCTGGATAAAAGAACTAAGTTATACAAGCTCTGGAAGGATTAAATTTCCTAAAACACAAATTTATTCATTTATTTATTTTTCTCTGGGTCTTTCATCAAAATATTAATTCACAAGTGATTTCATTTTACATTGCTGTGAAAAAAGGAGTCACATACAATGCACTTGCAGGTGTTTTTTTTGTTTGTTTGTTTTTGAGGAATTAATTGAAGCAAACAAGTGTAAGAATTTTCTGTTAAAAAGAAAGAGGAAAAAATAATAAGAGTTGAACCAACTCTATGCTGAATACTTTCACCAAACAGACTCTCTGAATTGAAAGCAAAGCCCAACTAAATCTAAATAAAACAACAAAAATCTTAGTAATTCCCAGGAAAATGCCAGCATACCAAAACCGTATGCATATCAAATACCAAAACAGTAGGTACATCAAGACAGACATGCTGACCAAGCTCCTTCTCCAGCTTAGTTGCTTTACATCACTGCTGTCTACCAAAAGATTGGTACTTCCAACTGTACACCTACTCAAAATATTTCTGCTGTTTTGTCTCTGAATTGTAAGTCCCAAGATAATTTCTCTGAAGAGAATAAAGAATTTGACTGAAGTTCAGTAATACCTTACTTTGCTGGCAGATACTTAGCTCAAGACTGTTGCAAGCTGTTGGCTATCTGGTTTTGTTGCATACTTAGGGTTTACGCAGTTATCTTTTTGTTTTAAAAACTGTGATTTCATTCAAAAAGGTAAAATATCATTTAAGTTTGAGGCCACTATTGAAAGCACTTACACTCAAAGTTCTGTAAAATGTTTTTCTACATCTTTGTTAGAAAACAATAAAAGAAATTCAGTTGGTGCTTTGAAACTAAACTGTTCTATTGCAAATTCTCCTAATTAGCAGAAACATTTTAGTAAACATAACTTAGGACACAGCTGAGACACTGCTGCTCTGTTTATTGCCATTCCTAAGATTGCTGTATGCTTCATCACTATAACACAAAGCATTCCCATGACTTTTCACAGCTCTGGATAGCCTCCTTGACTTCACAGGAAAGAAAAACTGTTGTTCAAAGAGCCCTCAAATTATAGTAAGTTATCAATACTGTCTCCCTCAAGTAATTCCCATTTGGGGAGAAAACAAGCATGGTTGTCAAATGGAAATTTTTTATTAAAAAAAAGAATCAGGAGAAACTTAACAGTCCAAGTACTCTTCTATAAAGATCTGATGCTTCCAGTCTGTACTGGATGAAGGACACAAGGCTGGTCTCACAATAGGGATCCAACTGTCCCAACAGTGTCCCAGATCTGGAACGGGCACTGGAAGTTCAGACAGTTTCTGAAAACAGCATTTAGAAAAATCAGTACAACCCACAGCATGCCACTGGATAGAGTGCACACGTAGAAACACATAGTTTCTAGCTGAGACAGTAGTTGCCTTTCTTATAGTGTCTAGTACAAAGCTATGTTTTGGTTCTAGAAGAAAACAAGGCCATTGTTTATCCTTGTTGCCTGGCAGCATTAGACAGAGCCAAGGACATTTCAGTTTCACAGCTTTTTGTATTGCTCTGCCAGCAAAGGGGTTGGGGGCTGCAGCTGACCCAAACTGGCCAAAGGGATATTCCATACCATATGACCTCATAGAAATATAAGGGAGGGGAGGTAGGCAAGGAGGGGCTGCTGCTCAGAGACTGGCTGGGCACCGGTTGGTGTATCTTT
>WBMW01002181.1:66299-100573 GCA_013396635.1 Penelope pileata | reverse complement strand
TCTTTTTTTTTTTTTTTTTTAAAATATGTATACATATAAAAAAAAATTATGGTTATTTCTTTTACTTCCTTCACTGTCTTAGTTTTTATCCCAACTCACGAGTTCTACTGTATTTTCTCCTAATTCTCCCTCCCATCCCACTTTGGGGGGAGGGAAGGGGTTAGTGAACAACTGTGTGGGACTTCACTGTCTCCTGGGTCAAATCACAGCAGCACATAATATGGACACAATGTAAACCATAGAGAAGCTTAGGTTGGAAGGGACCCTACAGCCTACCCAGCCCCCACCCCTGCCGTGACCTGGGTGCCCCTCAACAGATCAGGCTGCCCAGGGTCCATCCACCCCAGCCTTGGGCACCTTCAGGGATGGGGCACCCACAGCTCTCTGGGCCCTGGGTCAGGGCCTCACTGCCCTCTGGGGAAAGAATTTCTTCCTCACATCTGACCTAAATTTCCCTCATTTAACTTGAAACCATTCCCCTGAAGCAGGGCCTTGGCCCTGGTTTGGTTACTTGCACAGCGTATACGTGCCGAGTTAGATACTAACGAAAACAGTGTATGTATGTGTGCTAAGACGGCTACTAACAGAGTGCTTTGCTTGCAATTATTTTGTGATATTAATGACCACAGGAGGGGTGCAGTGGGAATGATGAGCAAGACCGGTTTGAGCAAGCCTCCCTGATAAGGGTGGACAAAACAAAGAAGCAAGGTGTCCAATGTATCTTCAGCTCAAGGCTAACAGGTGTTCAAGATGGCTGAGAGGGCCAAAGTTGCAATCTTGGTACCTAGAAATCACTTATAATGAACATCTACCTACTGAGCACGCGCCAATGGGGGAAGTTCATCCAAAGGACAAGTGAGGAAGACTATCAACAGACCACCCGAAGAAGAAAAAAAGAAGTAGTACCTCCAAAGGACACTAGATTACAGCGATGACCGTGGAATAAGAGACTGAACACACTATAAATCTATAAATCATTTTTCGGATTAGGTGTAGATATGCTAATTATCTTTAGGAGAAATAATGAATATGCAACACCAGTAATAATATAATCAGCTCAGAATTCTGTAACAGACAGCAACACTTAGGGTGGAGCTACCCCCCATGCTGTCCGGCGTCGCTAATAAAGAATACAGACTCAACAGCAAGGATTCTCACTGTTAAGCATATTTCTTCATTTCACCCCCTTGTCCTAACGCTAATAAACCATGCAAAAAGTCCATCCCCCTCCTGCTTATAAGCTNCCTCCTCTGGGCCTGCTCCAACAGCTCCACATCCTTCTTGTGCTGGGGGCCACAGGCCTGGACACAGTACTGCAGATGAGGTCGCACGAGGGAAGAGCAGAGGGGGACAGTTCCCTTCCTGCCCCGCTGCCACCCCTCTGGTGATGCAGCCCAGGATACCACTGGCCTTCAGGGCTGCAAGTGCACACTGCTGGTTCATGTGTTTTGTCCACCAGGACTCTCAAGTCCTTCTTGGCAAGGCTGCTCTCAAGGAGCTCTTCTCCCAGTCTGTACTCGTATCTGGGATTGCCCCGATCCAAGTACAGCACCTTGCCCTTGGCCTCGTTGAACCTCATTAGGTTCTTGGGGGCCCACTTCTCAAGCCTGTCCAGGTCCCTCTGGATGGCATCTCTTCCTACTGCCCTATCAACTGCACCACTCAGCTTGGTGTCATCAGCAAACTGCTGAGGGTGCACAATCCCAACATTTACATCACTGAGCACCGGTCCCAAGACGGACTCCTGGGAGATACCACTCATCACCAGCCTCCACCTGGACACAAAGCTGTTCATCACAACCCTCTGGCTGCAGCCATCCAAACAAATGAAGAACTAGGCTCTTAAATTCCAAAGAAGGTGCAGAGATATACTTTAATCAGCTTCCAACTCGTTAGTGGAGCTGCTTTACAGGTTCTAAATCACTGTTTCATGATAGAAAACGCTTGTCAGCTATAATCTTGAGGATAACGGAACAAGATGAGGGGTAGGAAGAAAGATTTGCTCAACCTGACATCCACATTGTAAGAACCTGTTAAAAACAGAGCTGGAGTAGATGGTATTGGTAGCTTCAAAAGTACAAGCATCATAGTACCTTAGAAGTATTCAAAGATGGTGATCTCCTGGTTTTATCCAAATCTCTTCTACACTATAATATCCCGAAAAACACTGTGCCCATTTTAGTAAATAATTTTGAACAAGACACTATTTTATGCCCTCACTTTTGAGATACTTAAACACAGTAGGACTTAAAAATCCGGTCACAGGCCAGACCATTTTTTTTTTTTTTTTTTTTTTAACATATATGTATGACAACTTAGAAAATGCATACATCTCTTACATATCTTTGTAGTGAAAAATAAATCTAGAAAACCAACCTACTACAAAATTATACCTAGTAATATCAGGCAGTCCATCTAGCCTACAAAGCAACTGTTTTGGCCACATATAGAAAACTCTTTTGGTACAAAATGAAGACTGAGAACCACTGAATGCCCAGATGTGGCTGTACAAAAATCACCTGCTGTGAAGTGATCAAAGTTACAGGAAAGAGATTCAGTCAGTTGACAGATGATCCAGGGTGGTTATGGGCATGCCAGGGAAGCAAAAGAGGAAGGAAATGATCCTTCTCTAATTTACTTTGTGAATAGTAGCACCAATTTATTTATGGCACCTATTTATTTGTAGTACGTATTTGTCACTTCATATTTTCACTGGTTCTGGACCCTAACATTATTAATTCAGCCTTTACCACCACTCCTGCAGAGGCACCATTTCACCTCCTGTCTCACACCCTTCCCTTTTCACATACGTGTCTTCAGTCATTTTTTGACCACCATTCACTGCTCATCTAAGGCCTCCTCTGCACAAATTCAGCTTCCCATATTTTTCTCTGAATTCTTACAGAAACGTGAATTAGAAGTTTCTTAAGCATATCTACTGTACTTATCCAACACAGTGTGGAGAATCTCTTAAGTACCTAAACTGATTCGCAATAGTCCCTTCATCCACATCAGTGTGCCCTAAATATTATCTCTGAACTCCTGAGCACCCAATATGTAATTGGAGAACACCACCACTCCAGCAGCACTAACATATGGAGATTTTTTGTGTGATTTTATGTTTGGTTGGTTTTAAACTGACTTCTGGCAGCAAGGAATATTTTAAGGTCCTAGGTGCTGTGAACAAGAGTTTGGAAAAATAACCTTCACACTGACAGCCCTCAGCTCTCCTAAGCGATTAAAATCTTCAATTTAAATTTGAAACACACTCTGTCTCCATAGGGTTCCTGCCTGTGAACAAGTCTGATACCATATTTTATCCCTAGCACTTAAGATTCTCTGGGAATTCTTCTAGTCCTGAGACCTCATCTATAGGACGTCTTACTCTTCCAAGAAGGAAGTAATTTATTTGTCCTTCTACAGTGGACAGAAGCACAGGTAAAGCACTATCTGTCCGAAATGAACCTACCTAAAACTACCTTACTGACCTCCAATGACTTTATTAGCTGTACCACCTGGATTTCCTAACACCCCTGTAATTTACAGTAATAGCACAGGCAGGCATCTTTGCTGTCTTCTGCAAGTTGAAGGACAGATATTTATTTCAAGGGAGTGTCCACAACATTATGTAGACATGTATCTTACACAAGCAAAGCCTAGTTCCTACTCTAAAAGCACTACTGAAACTGGCTAAGACAGACATACTGACAAAGCATTTCTAAGCAAGTGACCAAGTTTTAAGAAAATCACTACGAAATTCTCTGAGTTTAAAAATAAAGACAACCACAAGTTTGTTTTTATAATCCACTGTGCTCTTTAGGAAGTTTCTATCAATGCAATTGCTTATTATTCTTGCATTTCACCTTAGTGGTTTTTACCTTGGCCACCATCAGCAACAGGTCTCTACTGTGCTCTACTTTTACTAGATGAAATTCTGGGGCTCCTTAACTTCAAGAGCTGTTAAATGAAAAGAAGCGGATCCAAGTCCAAAAAGTTGAATTCCAAAAGTATTCCTGGCATACAAAAATGACAGCAAGAAAAAATGTTCAACTGTGATGCACACTTGTACATTCAAATACACCTTCTCCACTGAAACCAACACCTGGTATATAAATCTGTATTAACAACCACATCATCCTGACAGTATTATCTTGAACTTAAAAAAAAAAAATTGTCTACTATTATTCTTGCACTTCAGAGTTTTTTGAACTGAAGTTTTGAGTTAGATTTGAAGTCAGTTTCAATAGAAAGGATGAACTCAATAGTGAATTTTTCAAGAACATTCTGTATTTAACTATAATTCATATAGGAAAGAAACTCAGTGCTAAGACCACAGGGAAATAATCAGTCAATTCACGCACACAAAGTACAAGATTACTTAATTGGACAATGAATAAGAGAAAAGAATAATCTCTTCTCAAAAGAAAAATTCATCTGCTACACTCTTTCCAATACATAATTTGCTACATTCTTCTTGCAAGCCATATAGCATTTTTGCTATCACTTCTTCAGTTGTTTCCATACAAAACTTGCACAGTATTAGGTGCAAAGATTACATGGCTGAAACCAAACCACATTTTAATCAACCTTAACTCAATTTTTGACATTCGAAAGCTTTGGTTACTTTCTAACTTTAGTATTCTTCCCATGTTTTTTTTTTCCCCCCCCCCAGGTGAATTGATGAAATCTAAATGGAAAATTCCGAAGATGTAATTGAATTACTACGTGGCAGGCAGGTGACTGAGGCTTCCAAGGACTGGAATTTCACAAACCCTTGTGAAAACATTTGAAATACACTTGTGATCTTGGGGATCTACATCACTCTTGTTTATATCATTCACTCGCACTGCTAAAGCCACATAAAGGAATAACAAGTATGTTAAGTCTACTAAGAAAATATTAGTGAAGTTAGCAAATAGGCAGATGGCTTTCCTGAAATTAAAAATATATATATATACTATCTAGAATTACCCACCTTTATAGGCACATTGTGCTTTAGGATCTTTCAATTAAGTCACACAATGCACAAGTTCTTTGTCAGTGTACGACTCAGTATAAAGCAAAGAAGTCATGTATTTGAGAAAAACATGCGATGAGTTCACAGTTAAGAAGGATTTTATCTGTTTTTCTTTTCCTTCTCCAAGACATGAGATTGCTAGTAAGATTTAGCCTGAGGATACAGGGAAAACTGTTTATCAAAAGTCAAACTTAAAAAGCCTAACAATTCCAAAAATGCATTCAACTTTAAGGGGGTTCTGACCTCCTTCACAAAGGTAGACATGGACTGTTTTTACGTGAATAACAAGTGCGTAAGCTCTCTTGCATTCTTAATAAATAAATATAGCTAGCTCTCCAAACAAAAGACTCTGCAAGTTGCTGCGTACTTAAAAACAACAGTGGAGAAGTGGAATGACAACATGTTGACACGTTTTGAGCATTCAATTATGGCCAATTAGTTATTTTGGAACTAAAATTTCCAATTTGCTATGAAGTAAAATAAATTGGGAAAATAAGAGAATAACTGACAGCTCTGCCTTCAAAAAAGATTTTTAACTCAACATGTTTAATAAAACCTTGCATCAGCTAAAACATTTTGACTAAAAAACCAAAACCGCTGCTTTTCGGTGGAGTCTCTTAGTGCATTGCTTTTTAGTAATGCTCCAAAAGCACGTTGTGGATGCAAAGTGCAGCACTCACTGAGCCCATCCTGTGACAGACCAAGCCAGCGTGCTATAGAACCAGGAACACCCACTGGGCGCTTTGGATCCCACTCCTAAACATGAGCTTGCATTACAAGCTATGCAAGGCTATCAGCGGCAACGTTAGAGACTAGTCTCTTGGAGAAATGTAATAGCACTCTTTTCAATCACTTCACATGCTGGAATGGCCCACAGTTTGAGGCAAATGAGAAAACTTTGAAGGTGCACCTAAAACGACAAAACCAGCCTGATGATATCCCACAAACTCCAGTAAGTGTATAGACCGTATGTGCAGTCTATACAAGCAACTTCTGAGCATCACAGCATGTTTGCAAGGGAGTGAGTGTAAAGAGCAACCTTTCTTAGTAGGCAAAGAATTAAGCCAGCTAGGATCAGGCAGTGCCAGGTAAAAGAGTTTACAAAAGGTTCTTCAATCACCCACTTTATCTCATTTTGCTTTGCAGTAAGCCTATCTGCCCAGCTTTATGTTTGCCAGGCTGGAGAGCTGCCTGTCGCTGGGGCACGGGAGAGCTGCTCCAGGGAGCCACGGGGCTGCTCTGCTGCCCCACGCTTCGCTCCCAGCCTGTAAGGTCAACCAGCAGCGGAGCAGATCTGCTGGTCCTTCTGCCACAGGAATACTGTACTCTTTTCTCTTGCTGGAAGATCATCTTGGCTGAGCTGCATCAGAATTACAGCTCGCTGCTGAGCGATTCAGACTGCATTCAAGGGAGCAGCAGACACAATGGACAAGGCAGGGATCTCTGCCATTCCACGCAAGCACAACTACACTGCAATTTCACTCTCACATGGACAAACAAGACACATGCCAGAAGTACGCTAACAACAATCTTTCCAAACCACAAGTCAAGTTCTTTTCAGCACTATGAATTAATATCCTGCTGCTGCTTTCATTCGACTTTTCCTCATCTCTTCACCAGGTTACCACCTCTGCATATCACCTTTATCTGCCCCTCTGTAGATCTACCGTCAGCTCGGAACTTATTTTCTCTTCAGCTGCTAAGCATCAAAATTACACCATTTGCCAAAATACTTACTCCACCACATCTATTCCATAAGCCTTCTCACTAGGCTAAGAATATAAT
This sequence comes from Penelope pileata, assembly GCA_013396635.1. Classification (NCBI taxonomy): domain Eukaryota; kingdom Metazoa; phylum Chordata; class Aves; order Galliformes; family Cracidae; genus Penelope; species Penelope pileata. Next base: position 93,771 of record WBMW01002181.1, on the reverse strand, counting down.
TCAAAATTAAACCATAATTTTTTTTTTGGAAAGCCTCGCAGCATGTTTGACTCATAACGATAATACGCAAGTGTATTCCAGTTTTACACTTGAGATGCCAAGAACTCTTTAGGAAGGAAGTCATTACTACTGCATTGTTTGCAAATCTTATTTAAATACCTAATAAAGATTGAGCGGAGGTTAAAAAGGCTGGGTGCTCTTCTCCTTCCTCCAACTCTCCTTCCTTCCCTCTAACTCTGCAGGCAAGGAATTTGTCTTCTCCAAAACAAGTAATTGTTCCATAAGAATTTAAGACTCTTTTTCCCGCATGGAATTAATGAATATTCTTCTATTTACACCCTCTTTTACCTCTCATCTCCCAAGACTAACAATGAAGTTTAATGAAGCCACGTGTGTGTCAGAATTCAAGAAGAGAAATTCAGCAAATACCAATTTCTCCATCGCAGTTAGAATAAGAGTGGTATGACTATAATGACCACTCAAGTGTTTAAAACAGAAAAACCGATTTTTCCCTAAAGATTTTAGATACACAAGAACTTTACAGAGAACTTTCAGTGTCCAATGGCACATTCCAGATTGCTAAATCTCTTGTAACTCATCAGACCAGTTTTGCTGACGCACACGAAGCATATCCTGAAATATAGACAATTAGACCTCTCAGTACCAGTTTCAGCAACACAGTACTGCTGAAAATATGCCTAAAATATGACATTTCCTACAAGATTTCCTTTTTCAAATGAGATCTATTTCTTAAACTACATGAACTATCTGCATTTCATAACTTGATTAAAATAACATCAGACTTTAAACTTTTAACTTCAGTCTTCTGATACAATCAACTACTCTCTCATTGGTTTCCGCACATCACAAGCTGCATTTCCACTAACCTACTTAGCAATATTAAAAATTAAATAATTTTAAGGGCACACGTGAGCATATAGGTTTTGCTTCATTATTTAAAACAGCAGTTGTATATTCGTTTATTTTTTTTAGTCTGAAATAGCCGTGTTCCTCATCTTTCATAAATTATTAAATTATTAAATTAACAGTACCTATTTTAGAAGTTAAATACATAGCATATATGCAGAGAAAAAAAAATCGAGGTTATACACTCAAAAAAGCATTAGCTAGACCACTTTTTCTCTATTCATTTGTGTCCCTGGTGTTTTTATTTGCTTCTTTTAAGAAATCCTTGAACGCTTCAAGAATAAGCAAATTAAATAAAGCTATCTAACAGAGTTTTGAATACTGTAATATTTAATCTTCGCATCCTCCAAACCAAAACTCAAAGTAAATAATTCATCAGAAATTGTAACTTTCCTCTTAACAATCTGCTCCTCTTTCTGAGCTTACATAGAAGTTCATTTGTAACACAATCTACAGTCAGAAATCAACTGCTAAGTTTGCCATTAAATGACTGTAAATATAGCTTTACCCAGTCAGTTTAACCACGTTCAAAGCAAAACCCTGATGTCACAATTACTTACAAAAGTACCAATGTAAGAAAAATTGTCCTCCTATAAGTAGACGTGCATTGGCATTATACAGTGCCAACATACTTCCATTGCTACTTGAAAAATGGAATTAAGTTGATGTATCAAGTTCATGGATAACAGTAACTATTCTAGGTGACTCATGTACAATATTCAAAAGCCAAAAGCATACCTAGAGTTAATCAGTCTGAACTACGGCAGTTACTACAACCATTTTCTTCCAAAAAAAAAAAAAAAAGAGAATAAGCATGCCCAATATAATAGCACTGGTTACTGTAGTGCACAAGAAAACTAGTGAAAACTCTGCACTACATAAAAAGAAAACTTTTATATTTAAGTCGTATCTTCATTACAGATGTTCAGGAATTGATGGAGTGAACTATACTATGCATAAGCACTCAGAAAACGTTTCCCAGCCCAACACTTTCCAAACTGCATGTATTTTCTAAAGGGCTGCATACTAACCTTTCACCACTCCCACAAGAGGTGGAGAGTTCTCTTGAAGGGTTCTGTCAGGTTCCTGGGGAGGTACAACCATAGCAAGCGTATGCACCGGAACACGTGGAACCTTAAAAGAAAGCCAAGACATAGTCAGATATGAGCCAATCATGAGGCGTTGACATGAAGGTAGTTTTCTACAGCAGATCTCCATTCTACTCTTCCGAAAACATCTATGCCCTGCTATTTCTTGGTATAACCAGTCCCAACCTATTTTCTTGTGGAGATTATGTCAGTTAGCTATATGACTCCTTACTAAAAATCCTGGATGGTGTATGCTTGTTAACATCTTTAGGCTTTTTCTCAGCTAACTGCATTGGAAAGGCAGCTCTCCAACAACTTGGAAAGTAATACATTTACACAGTATTATCTCTTCCGTATAACGAGCAGAATCAGCAGGAACATTTAAGAGGCATTGTCACAGAGGTTTAGAGTTATACAAACAAAACTGAAATACTGACCAAATGCAACTAACAAGATATCTGTGAGACACTAGGTTTAGGACTAGCCTGTTAAAGGAACAGGAAACAAAGTTCATGCACTGCAGACAATATCAAGCAACTTTCTCAGCTATTTTCGAACATGTAGTCTTTTTCCCTTCCTTTCCATTGCATCTTTTTGCTTCCAAAGAGAAGCAAAAAATAGAAAATAGCTACAAATAGCTACAAAGAAAGTGTTTCTTTTCAAAATTAATTGTGACATTTAAAATAAAATACCTTATGCCTTTACCTGAGACTGATCCTGAGATGGAGGTGTGAGCTGAGACAAGTCTGCTGCAGGAACCGACAAAACATTGTTTGGGTAATCCAGCAAGTAAGAAACAACATTTGTATGTCCTCCTTTGGCAGCTTCAATGAGCATTGTTGAACCATCCTGAATTGAGTTTTGGAAATAAAAAAATAGAAGATGAATTCTGCTCTATAGCACATAAAATATGAATTCATCCATTTAAAATTGCACATTTTCTAATACGTTAAATCAACCATGTGGTTCTTTCAGTACATGCAGTAACCACAATAAACAATTTCAAGTGAATACCTTGAGTCGATGAGTAGGATCTGCACCATGAGCCAGAAGGAGCTCAACAACCGCTAAGTGGCCTCCTGCACATGCCAGAGACACCACTGTGTGGTCATTATTAGCTGTAGCCCTATTAACATTGGCACCTGTAAAAAAGAAAAACAGCAGCATTAAACACAAGGATATTTTTGCTAAATAATGAACAGATACTGGAACCTATCCTGGAATAGGGATAAAATTTTCTCTTCTAATCATTCAAATTCATACATACCTTCTGGGGTAAAAGCAAGAGATTAAACTGACAGCTCATATACAGAACTGTAATTATCTCAGAAGACAAAGCAGAAATTACACAGTAATAGCAGGCCTCATAAATGATAACAGAAGGTATGTTAAAAGGCAACTTCTAAATTTTCATTCTAAGCACTTATCAGTATTTCTGCACGGTATTATTTCTATTGTTCCAGACAGTATCTTGAAGGTGATGAGGTCTGTTTTTTTTCTGGAGGAGTGTGGGTATGCTTTACTTTGCCTTTTTTGCGAACCTGAATGTATTTGTCATACTTCAAGGTTCTTTCTTGATCTATACAAAGGAGTAGAAAAAATAACTAGCAAAATATTTTGTGATCCATTCTATCATAAACCCCAAAATTCAGAAATTCCGAAAACCCCAACAACTTGACAAAGTGTTCATACATACATCACAAGATTAGTCTAGAAGATCACAAATGCAGAATTCAACTGGCATTTTAAATTGTAATACTACTTACTTAGACTAATAGTTTACCTTTGCTAATAAGAAATTGCACAGTGCATAAATGACCAGCTCGTGCAGCCTTCATTAGTGGGGTTCTCCCCCCTTCAGATTCATGTTCCTGTCACAAAAGAAAAATAACAGATATTGCATAAATGAGTAAAAACTATACCACTGTTTCAGCTCTTGAACTGCCTAGTGATGGAACCAGAATGATCAGTCTCTGAAGAAGATCCACCTATCTTCTTAACTGACTGGAATTAACTTTCCTCTAACTACTGAAGCACATTGCCAAAAGGCACTAAGACTGCATCAGCACTGTTAGTCATACAAGGAAGTTCCCCTATCTGCACACCTGTTTCTATTTTATCATTCAAATGCATAAAGCACTTGAGAACACTAACATTTAATTTCCTCCTTGGAGGCAGACAAGTACTTAACATATATCAACGACCACTGCGAAGGATACAAGGAACTGATATGCAACAGTTCTGAGAACTGTCACACGCAGTACATGAGGCTTTCAGAGTTGAGATAACGTCCCTTCAGATATACTGAAGAGGATTAGCAATAAAAATGAGACATGCTTTTTTTTTTTTTTGTTTTGGATGGGTAAATATCCTTCACCACAGTTCATAAAGTCTCAGAATACTGGACTGGAAAATAAGGCATAAGGAAAACAAAAGAACAATCAGCTTCACAGATGACACAAAATAGCAAAGAAGGAAGGAGCAATAAGAACAATTTTCTGACTTAAAAGTTTCTGACAACTGGAAAGATGTGGTTGAATACAACTGCGTTAGATTAGTTAAGAGGTAGAAAATCTGCCTGTTATGTAGATATGATCAATGCCACAAAGAATGCTGACTAATACATACCCACTACCCCACAGCGACAAGGCAAGAGAATATTATCTTCCTGAGAGTCTTTTAATTTGCACTCTTCATATTCACTCTGACTGATATTACAAAAAGAACAACAGAAAATGTGTTTGTTTGTTCTTATTTGTCTTTTTAATTTAAAATCCAGGAGGCCAAGCTCTAAATACACTATTTAATCCTGAAATAGCATGTATATCTCATTGTGAAACTTTACATTTAGTACTGACAGGGAATGATATTTAAAAAATATAGAAGGACAAGAATATATTTGACAGAACAAATTAACTACTTCCTTTAGCTTCAATATTCCTGAATACTTTGCTTATGTCCCTTGATACATGGCTTGCTTTGGTTGCAAACCTGTACAAACAGAAAGCTATCTGAAGGTACAAGTCATAAAACCATAGAACATCTCAGGCTGGAAGGAACCTTGAAGGATCATCAGGTTCAAACTTTCATGGGAAAAGGGAGCCTAGCTGCAACTATCCAGCAGACTGTCCAGCATTTTGAACACCTCCAGTGATGGAGATTCTACCGCATCTCTGGGGAATTTGCACCAGTGATTGACTGCAAACGATTTTTCTTGTATCAGAATGAAACCTCACCCAGTGCAAGCTGTGCCCATTGCCCCAGTCTACTCCATGTGGCTTCTTACAAAGTGAGCCTCCATCCTCTTTGTGCCCACCCTTTAAGTACTGGCATACTGGGAAGAGGTCCCTCTGAGCCTGCCCTTCTCTAGCATGAGATGACCCACCTTCCCCAGTCTTTCTCCACTGGGCAGGTTCTCCAGCCCTCTGGTCATCTTTGTGGCCCAACTCTGGGCCCTCAGTCTGCCCTTGTTTTTTCTGTCCAGAACTGGACACAGTACTTACTCCAGGTGTGGCCTGACAAGCACTGAGCAGATTGGGATGATCACACCACTATCACTTACAGTAATGCTGCTGCAGATGTGCAGACGAAGTCCAGGGTGCAATTTGCCTCTCTTGCTGCAGCAGCACATTCCTGACTCACTTTCAGCTTGTTGTCCCCCTCAGCAAGACTGCTCCCAAGCCACACAGCCTGTGCTGTGCTCATTGGTTATGCCATCCCAGCTACAGGGCCTTGCACTTGCCTTTGTTAAACTTCATAGTTTTTGCTTGGCCACTCTTCCAATCCACCCAGGTCTCTCTGCAAGACTGAACTGAGACTACTGGCCCTGAAGTTTCCTGAGTTGCTTTCTGGGCCCTTCTTGCAGGCATTTGCCCTCTTTCAGTCATCAGGGACGTTCCCTGATCTCCAGAACTTTTCAAAGGTTATAGATGAGGTGTGTCCCACTCACAGCACATGGGCCACATGTAGTCCTGGACAGCTAGCAATGAAGACCCACAAGAACTTCTAACATTAAGTGATTTTTAGCAATATTTTTCATGAGTCGACTGCACATAGCTCAAGCACGGACTGAGTAGGCAACAACGGAATGTTGTGGAGGGGAGGAGACAGTGCAGAGCTGACTTCATCCTCCTTGTGCCTGCCACACACTCAGTGGGATTGAAACTCGCGTGTATGGTGTGCTATGTGTACTTGTGCCGCTTTGCGACTAAAATGCAGTGATTGCCAATAGCATTTCAACCTGCGTACACATGTGAAGATGCAGGGGTTTTGTTATTAAGCAGATATATGTTTTCTTCTTTAATTATTAAACTTGGGCAAATAGAAAATTGCCAGAAAATAACCGATAAGACTTCTAAAAGAAGACTAACAGAGTATAATATCACTGAAGAAATGGCTTCTTTGGTGCCATTAATGAACTCAACTAAATCCTTTGATTTGTATGAAGCAGTAAAAATTACATTAAAGCAGTTTTCTTTAACCTTTGTCAACATATCTTGTACAGTTACTAACTGCGCCACAGCAATGGTTGGTAAAAAAAAAAAAAAAAAGGACTTATAAAATTAATAAAATATGATGCAATTGCACCGGCAACACACACCTGACAAAATATCACTTAACAGCATTTGACATGAAACTTAAATTATGGCAAGCTCAAGTTATACCAAATAATTTCATGCATTTTGATAGGTTGTCTAAGTACACTGTCCTGCAAACGGTGAAAAATATGCAGCACTGCTTTCTGTTTCAATACAGGAATTTGAAAATAGGTTTTAAGATTTCCTGAAAAAGAAAAAGAGACCAGTTTTTTGGTATATTTGCAGCTCCATTTTCATTCAACATAAAGACATTACCTGCAAATTACCATATTGAATATATTGAGTTGCAATCAGACATTCAACTCCAAGGAAAACTTTTAAAAGCCTAGTAAAGAGACATGATCAAGACCTATTTTACCAGACAAAAATCTCTCTCACTTCACAATCATGCCTTATTAATGTCACTGCTTTTTGGCAGTACATACACTTGCGAACAACTGTTTTCAAGGATGAAGCACAGGAAGAGTACAAGTAGATCAAAAATGTCTGATGAGCTCTTCAAAAACTCACTAAGAATTGCAACCACTTCATCGAACCAGACTGATGCATTAGTTTCACAAAAACAAGGTCAAATATCCCGCTAGTTTTACATTTTTGTTGCCCTCTTTTTTTCAGCTGTTTTATTAAAAAATTTTTTTAAAAATTTTGTTACTTATGTTCATTGCCTATACTATGTACGTGGCCCAAGACAATTCCTCTTTACACAATGCAGCCCAGGCAAGCCAAAAGGTTGGACTCATATGTTATAGACAGTGGCCCTGCAGCAACGTCAGCCACTTAACACCCTGGGCTGGATCTGTCTGAGCCCACAGATTTAAGGGGGCAGCCCCTGCGGCTGCACAACAGCCCCTCCTCCGCTACCGGTGGCTCAACACACATGGGTGTAGCTACTGGACTCAGTGATCACAGAAACATCATAAAAACATGCCTGGGTTGGAAGGGACCCCAAGGATCATCAAGTTCCAACGCCCCTGCCATAGGCAGGGCCACCAATCTCCAGATCTAGCACTAGATCTGTGGTCCAGCTGTGCTGGTAGAGACAGAGACAAAGAAGCTATTGAAAACCCCTGCCTTTGCCAACATTATCTGGGGGCCTACGTCTTCCCCGTGGTTCTGCTTACTGCTCACATATGAAGAACAGGAAGAATTCGTTCTTCAGATATCTTTAGAAAACTTCATTGGTAGCTGACCCTTAGCCTTCTGCATCCCTACATACCCACTGAGCGTTCCAAGAACCTCGCTGTGGCATCTGGCCACCGTTCCACTTCAGAAAGAAATCTCTAGACTGGATCTTATATGGGACGCTGACCCCACACAGAAAGCACAAACCAATCTCTTGCCACCACAGAGGCAACCCTACTCCTCCCCCATGCACTTTACTCCTGCCCCTTCATGAGGAGATGTGATTATTGTGCAGTGCTTTAACACATTTAAACTCCATGTTAGTGCTCTGATACCTTTGCTTGCTTGGTAGAAGGTAAAAAACAGTAACGTATAATTACATGCAGGCAGATAGAAACCATTACAGACTTGCTACTGAAATCACTTCTTTTCTTTTGGAATAATTAGATTACATTCCTAGGTCACTACCTAGTTGTCAATAAATATAGGTAGCTTTTGGATTGTCTGCATATCAAATATTTATAGAACATGTAAAAAGTATATCTAACATATCCCTATGTATGTATCCCTATGATAAAAATGAATTAGTAGCATAATCATGACCTCTGGTATTTGGAATAACTTTTTATTCCTCAGCTACTGCTAACAGATTATAAGAAGTTAGATATGGCTGTTTGCCTTTTTCCACAGTAAATCCCCAGTAGAGCAGGCCACTCATTCACAAAAAGATTATGGATGCAAAGAACTATTAAACAATACTGATTGTGCAGGACCAGAATGCTTCTGAGCAGATAATTTAGCAGACACTTCAAAATCCCCATTGGTGCAACAACAAACAGTACAAAAAGAAAAATTTATTTTAGCTCATCTTAATTATATTCAGGAAGCTGAAAGACCACTCTATTGCATTCAAATTTAGTATGTAAGATAATCAGCAAAAGTTACCTCTATTTGCAACAAAATTCTTAATTCCTAACAGATTTCACTGTTGAAGTCTTAAACACAGATGGCAGGAGGCTTCCTAATTTAAAAGCACTCACAGAAACATCATAGAATGGTTGAGTTGGGAAGGACCTTGAAGATCGTTCAGTTCCAACCCCCCCCATGTGGGGTGCCCCTCAACAGATCAGGCTGCCCAGGGTCCATCCACCCCAGCCTTGGGCACCTCCAGGGATGGGGCACCCACAGCTCTCTGGGCCCTGGGTCAGGGCCTCACTGCCCTCTGGGGAAAGAATTTCTTCCTCACATCTGACCTAAATTTCCCTCATTTAACTTGAAACTATTCTCCCTTGTCCTAACGCTAATAAACCATGCAAAAAGTCCATCCCCCTCCTGCTTATAAGCTCCTTTCAAGTACTGGAAGACTGCAATGAGGTCTTCCTGGAGCCTTCTCTCCTCCATGCTGAACACCCTCAGCTCCCTCAGCCTTGCCTCACAGCAGACATGCTCCAGCCCTCTAAGCATCTTCCCGACCCTCCTCTGGGCCTGCTCCAACAGCTCCACATCCTTCTTGTGCTGGGGGCCACAGGCCTGGACACAGTACTGCAGATGAGGTCGCACGAGGGAAGAGCAGAGGGGGACAGTTCCCTTCCTGCCCCGCTGCCACCCCTCTGGTGATGCAGCCCAGGATACCACTGGCCTTCAGGGCTGCAAGTGCACACTGCTGGTTCATGTGTTTTGTCCACCAGGACTCTCAAGTCCTTCTTGGCAAGGCTGCTCTCAAGGAGCTCTTCTCCCAGTCTGTACTCGTATCTGGGATTGCCCCGATCCAAGTACAGCACCTTGCCCTTGGCCTCGTTGAACCTCATTAGGTTCTTGGGGGCCCACTTCTCAAGCCTGTCCAGGTCCCTCTGGATGGCATCTCTTCCTACTGCCCTATCAACTGCACCACTCAGCTTGGTGTCATCAGCAAACTGCTGAGGGTGCACTCAATCCCAACATTTATGTCACTGACAACGGTGTTGAAGAGCACCGGTCCCAAGACGGACTCCTGGGAGATACCACTCATCACCAGCCTCCACCTGGACACAAAGCTGTTCATCACAACCCTCTGGCTGCAGCCATCCAACCAATTCTTTATCCACTGTACAGTCAGTCCAGTGTTCAAATCCATATTTCTCTGATTTATAGATAAGGATGTGGTGCAGGACCATGTCAAAGGCCTTGCACAAGTCCAGGTACACAGCATCACTTGCCTTTCCTTTGTCCACCAATGCTGTCACTCCGTCATAAAAGGCAACCAGACTGGTCAGGCATCATCTGCCCTTGATGAAGCCATGCTGCCTGTCATGGATCATCTCCTCATCTCTTTCTTGCCTTAACATAGCTTCCAGAAGGATCTGCTCCATGATCTTCCTAGGCACAGACACAACACTCATCGGTCTGTAGTTCCTTAGGTATTCCTCTCTCCCCTTCTTAAAAATGGAAGCAATTTCTTTTTTCCAGTCACTGGGGACCTGACAGCCACGACTTTTCAAATACGATGGAGAGCGGCTTGGCAACCACATCAGCCAGCTTCTTCAGAACCCTGGGATGCATGTCATCTAGCTCCATAGACTTGAACACATTCAGTCTCATGAGGCAGTCTCAGACTTGCTCTGGTCTCACAGAAGGAGAGACTCCACTCCTCCAACTCCTGCTCAAATGTTCAGGAACATGAGATACATGGGAAGCCTGACGGCCAGCGAAGACTGAGGCAAAGAACTTGCTGACTATCTCAGCCTTTTCCACACCTGAGGAAACCAGTCTTCCCTTCTCATTTATCAGAGGGGGTGCACTCTCCTTGGTCTGCCTCCTCTGATCAATGCACCGGCAAAATCCCTTATGATTTTTCATACCCCTCACTAAGTTCAGTTTCATCTATGCCTTGGATTTCCTGATCACAGTCCAGCCAAGTTAAGCCATTTGTGCACCCACCTGCTGTAGATCTTCAAAAGCTATAGCATTTTGATAGTATTTTTCATACCAGAAGACAGAAGTGCTTTTTTTTTTTTAAGAAAAAAAAAAGATAGTAATTCTATGACTTCAGCACCCTCTTTAATCCTAATAAAGACTAACAGATTAGCATCAACTCAAGTTTTACTAACAAACATCTAGAACAAGCCAAAACAAGAAGTTAAGGCAAAGTGTTGCCTTTGTCTACTTGTAGCCTTTCTTTCAGCTGAAATGGCAGCAAATTTCAAGGTTTTTTTTTTTTTTTTGTAGCTGCAGTAGATACTTGACCAAAGTCAGGATAGAGAACATGAAAGTTGTCCAACAGCATCCCCCATCAGCTCTGCAATACTTCCACTTTTTTCTCATGTAAGGAAGAAGTGTAAGTGTTCATTCTGCAAGGACAAAAACTAGGCGAAGAACTCATCTCCAAAAACAATTTCCCCTGCTATCTGCATTGTAGGAATCGCAATATTTCTCTCTTCACAAAATTTCTGATGATAGCCACCAAGTGTCACAGTTCTCAATTGCTAATTTTCAAGATTGAACTGCTATCAAAAGACACCGTGTGCTAGCTGTCACCAACCTAGTTGTCCCAAACAATCTCCCCATGATAGATAGCAAACCAGTAACTCAGAGGCACCTAAGAACTCAACCAGGCCTCTAGCTTAAAGTATATGAAAACAGAGGACAAAAATACTTCAACATGCCTACTTGTGCTAACAGGCTCAATGAGATAATCTGCTATGTATGAAAGTGGTGACACTTTTTTTTCCCCCCCTAAAACAGGGTTTCAGAAAACCCAACAGTAATGAAAATGCAGGACGAAGAAGGCATTTCTAGTCTACACAGCAAGTCTTTTGAATAATTTCTGAAGAAATTTAAATGTCTTAAAGCCATGCTTATCTTCTGCACGTATCCCTGAAGCTGCAGCTTACAAGCATCAAAGGCCAACCTCACCTGATGCTTGCCCGTCTCTATGCCCTCCAAAATAGTCTTCTTTAAGTCCTCCTGCTTGTCCTGCGGAAGGAAAAAGAAGAACTCACGGCTCTTGTTCTACAAATAAATGTCATCCTTGGTCATGAAGACCTGGAATGTGAATTAAACGGATCAGATCCACCAGCTGAATACTCTGCTTTCCTGGAATTACACCAGCAAGCACAAAGGTAACAATCAAGCAATGCAGCTCTCACCAGTTGAGACTTCTACTACAAGCCACTCATGAAGATAGCACAAAGGTTACGCACAGCATCTGGTTAAACTCAAGATGTCTTTTCGTTTACTACTTGCAAAAGGAAGCATTTCATCGTATTCTACGCCACCCAGAAATTAGAAAACACAGCATCAAAAAGGTGTTAATTACAAAAAGAAAAATAGCTTCTCATGTCCTTATTGCTTCTTGCTTTTTAGAAGACTGAGGGCCAAATCTAAAGAGACTTAAAATCCTTGACATTCCACTGATGTTTCTTGAACAGAAACATGGAAAAACACAGCAACTTATATCCCTCACTCTAACAGAAACATAGCTACCTCCATTATGAATTTCATTCAGATCCTTGAAGTACTTGGATACTCTTTGTAGGTGTTTAAATGCTGCCTTATGCATATTGCATCAAATATGTGATGTGTCATACACATAAAGGACAGCGAGCTTCTAATTAAGGAGCCACATTTGCATAAGGGATGTTAATTTGTGATCAGCTGAAGGTAAAGTAAAAATCTCTACAGTGACAAAAAGTCCATTGGTAAAAATATTTTTGTCATAAGGGAAGAGTCAAGAGGTAATTTGGCATGTCTTTCTTGGCAACTGGAGCTATAGGGATGCCAGGTAGCCAGTTCTAGTATTATTAAACCAGGCATGGAATTTTAAGAAATATGAAGAGCTAAGATAAAAAGAACACAAGGATGAAGCTGCCCTTTGGGCTTCTCTCCCATCAGTATAAAGTGCCCATTTTTTTTGTTGTAGAAAGAAAATCTCTATCCCTGGATCAACTCTGTGTAGTACAGCCTCAAATAAAGCTGCAAGGCAGCCTCGATTTGAAAATCCTATCTTAAAACTCTTTCCTGTACTTTCCAGCTGACAACAGCTAGGATCTTCTCACTGGTCAAAAAAAAAAAAAAGAAAAAAAATTGTTTCCAGATACACTGGAACAAGCAAAGATGTAAGATGCATCTGGTCAACAGCTGTCTCTCTTTCAACAAGGAGACAGGACTCTGAAGTTTGCAGTACTTAAAAGTAGGATATTACATCTCATTAATTATCACTAATTCTGTTTGTGAGCTTTACAGTCCTTAGCCCAGTTCCCAAGGGAACATGTATGTCTTCCCTTCAGCTCAGAGCTTGTCTAAGATGCCTGCTAGTATAGTCAGGGAAAAAAAAAAAAACTCTCATACAAAAAACACACATTTCTCACTTTTGAGATTAGGTAAATCCTTTCCATACAGGTAAATAACTATTACTGAGGCATTGGTTATTTTTCACTGAAGCTAATAAGCCACAGTATTTCTTAAAAAAAAAAAAAGTGCTTTAATTAATCATATTTCAGAGTTCTAATCTCCAAGGTTTTACTTTTATCATAAAATCTCAGCTAAGCATTTTGTCCCATCAAGAAATCTGTACTCAAATACAATTTTCATTTTGTCCAATAGCAGAAATTCAGACTATGACCTGGAAGTCTTCAATCCTGCTGGCAATAAAGGAACTAGAACATAACTAATGTAAAGATGGAATCATAGGCTGAAGTCTTCAGATGTACCTCGCATTAAGTCACTCCTATACTCAGCAAAAACAAGCAAGTTTCAAGATTGACACATTAACAAGGTGCAGGCCTGCCAAACTAATTTTGTCACAGATTTTCACAAGCCAACTTTGATCCTTTACAGATATGAAGGACATCTCTTAAAGAGCTCCATCAGAAAAGCATCAAAATAATCAGTAACAAGTCCGACCATAAACTAGTCATACCAAAATACTATACATGAGTAAACAGCTCTGCAGCAGACAGAAAAAAGGCAACCTAACATTGTTCACTTCTAATATTACTTCACACTACAAACCTTCAAGGGAAAATTAACCACAAACCAAAGAACACTAACCTCAGGCACAATTTTCTTTTAATTCTCCTGGTTCCTACAAAGCCACTTTGCTTAATAAATCTAACATAAACCTCACAAAATCGTTCCTGGACTGAATTATATATTTGATACACCTATGCCAGAGGATCAGAGCGTGGAAAGCAAGAGCTTTCTGCTTGCAGGAACAACATAAGTTTTGTGTTGAGATAGTGGTAATAACTACTTCCAATTCAAAAAGGACTCTACTAGGAATTAGAATCAGTTGATAGAACTCAGGCTCAGGATTCTATTTCCAGATTGATAAAACCTCACTGGACATGAGCAGCACACAGAGGTCACTTCAGAAGGTGGGGTATGTAACTTTGGCCAAGTTGAAGACTTCAGTTTTCTGTGCGCACAGTAGAGGAAGCTACCTGACAAACATCGTCTGCTCTCTGCCAATATCACCAGCACAGCCCTAAAGAGGTTCCTCAGAGCTGCAGTCCCAAAGCCTCCACCTCAAATCCTGCACAGTCCAGACCTCCTGGCAACTGGGAAGGGACTTGAGAAGCCAAAACAGATCACAGAATCACAGAATTGCAAGGGTTGGAAGGGACCACTGGAGATCATAAAGTCCCATCTTTAAGAACTAAGGTCTTAAAGCAGACAAAGCTTTGCAAGTAAAAGCTCTGAAATGGGAGAACTGATTGCAGCAGATCTTGACGGCCAATATTTACTGCCCTTTTAATTCAAGACCACTTGGGGGAAAAAAGACGAACAACTTTCTTCAATCTAGAACAAGAGAAGTTCTGAGAAGTGATACTTCCCTGCCTTCCTGGTGTGAAATAAATCACAGCATGCACATAGCTCACCAAACAAAAGCAGCAACAGAACTCACCATTGGCTACACCTCTACTGACAAGTAAAACAGGGCTAGGAAATGAGCTCAGACCTGGGATCCCTCATCACACTGCTTCTCCCTTAGCAGCCTCTCTGGTACAGATCTGGCTCTGCTCTGAATGATAGGGATGAGGGGCACCAGAGACCATTTCCAAAGGTCAGCAAAGATAACACCGTGTCAAGTTAGTGCCCACTGATCTCAGAGGCCTCGCACCCTCAGGAATTTTGAGACGTCATCCCACAACGCAGGGTGTCCAGTGCATGCTCCCAGTACTGTGCTAGGCAACCAGCACTTGTGGGTTGCAACACAGCCCCATATGTCAGCACAGCCCCTGACACAGCCCAAAAATCTTACAGACACGGTACAGCCACAAGTCAATGAATTCCCAGGTCCAGCATGACACAGCACGGATGGGTTCAATGACAGCCCTTTCTCCTGGCATTCTAACATCAGCCCTCAGCCTTGTTTTCTTTTGCTAATCAATGCTTTCCTCTAAGAGGAACAAGGTAAAATGCTGTATGTCAATCTTTCCAGCGACTGTGATACCAACACCCCAGGGATAAAGTTGGATTCTGTTTCAATAGTAATGAAAGCAATCTCAGGAAACACTGAAGTTGCAGCATGAAAAAGCAGAGAAAGAAAAGCAACTGAAACATGTATTTTTACTAACTGTATCCAAACAACAGAAAGAAAGCAAAATTAATCAAACAAATGAAGACAGACAGAGCAAGAAACCAAGTCTGGATCTGCATGAAATTCTCCACTCCACTGCAGACTTCCTATGGCAACTTGGCACAATCATCTAATCTCATTTAAATCACAAATGAGCACTGAAATCTAGAAGAATAATCTATGGTATTACCAAAGGAGGTATTTCATATTCCAGCCATAAGGTAACACATGCTTGCAAAACTTTCCTCAGAACAATTACAAACATAGCAAATTTATTCAAAAAAGTTTATGGGTTCTAAAAAAGCAACACAGACTTGAAGGAAACTGTTCAAAACTTGAGGCATCTACTGTAAGCATCACTGCAGTTCTGCAGGTACTTCCCTGTTCTAAGCAGTTTCCATCTTTACCATTCAGACATGACTATACCTTTATCACACGGCTTCTGACACACCTTTCTTCCCTCTTAAGAAATAACTACTAAAGCTTAACATACCTACGTTACAGACTGCAATTTGCTTTTAAGTTTATGATTGTTACTTCATCTCCTATTTTTGAATTCTCACATTATACTTTAAGTCTCCTTTTCACGTGCAAAACAATGCTTCGACAATAAGTGACTATTCATTCAAATTGGCTACAGCCAATTACCGCTGACAGCATTTTTACTTTTCTTCCTTACTGTCACATTCTTGACACCTTTTCATTTTGATTAGAAGTACAGTAAAATGCAGTAAACTAAAACTTCAGATTACAAAGGCTTGAGTTTTCTTAGCAATACTGACCACAGCTAGAAGGTACATAAGCACTGGTCTACGTAACCTACTCACACGAGTGGAGAGAGAAAAAAACAATTTTAATTACTGTAAATAATTGAAGTGATGTTTAAAGTTATTACTTAAAGGAAATTAAAATCTGTACAGAAAAAAACCTCTCCAATTTAAAAAAAAAAAAAAAAAGCAGAGTGTAGAAAAAAGGAGAAAATTTCCAGCTCCTGAACTCCTTTAGAAGACTAAGGTATTGTTTGTTTTTTCCTTGCTTAACCTTGCTTAAAAGCCAGACAAACATTATCACCCTGTAGCTGATGAAGAAACAGCTTTAGGTCTCACACTATACATCAGAAAAGTAATGACGATTACATTAAAAAAACTTAGTTATTGTTAAATGCATCACAGAAAAGAAACACAATGAAAGCAATATGAAGAAAAAAGATACAAGGAAAAATATTTCTGGAATAAATAAATAGAACATTTTATGCAGGTCATATTAAAGGCATTTTCGTAGTTTAACTTTTGAAAGCTACAACACAGAAAAATACTCAAGTCTTAAATTAACAAGAGTAGTAATAGCCACTAGTAATAAAACATTTTAAATTCACAAAAGAGGAACAGAAACTGTAAACCAAAAGAGTTCAGGGGAAAAAAGTTGCACAGAAAGTGAAGGCAATGTAGAAATACCCTGCTAAACAGTAAAATCTATGGAACATACTGAAATTAAGATAATCA
The DNA here is from genome assembly GCA_013396635.1 of Penelope pileata. Taxonomy (NCBI): domain Eukaryota; kingdom Metazoa; phylum Chordata; class Aves; order Galliformes; family Cracidae; genus Penelope; species Penelope pileata. Next base: position 76,976 of record WBMW01002181.1, on the reverse strand, counting down.
ACTGCCACAAATGTAAGCTATAGCTAAAATTTTCCACTTAACAGATCAATTCATAGTTAATAAGAATTTTTTTTTCCTTTCCTTTTTTAAATAAAGCTTTTCATACCTCTTTTTACACCCATGTAAGAATCTCAATTGTTCAAATCATCTTCCAGCTCTGCAATCATACAAGCTTTGGCATGAAGTCTGAAACCAAAGCATTTTTCCTCACAACACAGAACAGAAGCCTTACCAAATCAGCACCAGCTTGAAGCAACACATCTGCAACATCAGTATGTCCATTTTCACAGGCATAGGTCAAAGCTGTATCTCCTGTTGCTGTGGTGGCATGAACATTAGCTCCTAGAAACACAACATTGTTTTTTTTGCTTACTGGACATCTCCTTACCAAGTATTTCATATCAGACAAACAAATTCAAGGCGCTATTTATCCATGATGGCAATTATATCCTAACGGCCAACAGTTTTCACAGCATCGTTCTTATGGTAAAAAAACTGCTCTCAGTAAAAATACTCTGAGGAGATGGGACAAGCCAAAAGCTTAGGAAAGGCTCAACTAACAATCTAAGCACTTAAACCTATATGCTCACTTATTCCTATTTTTCCCCTACAGCAACAGAAATTTCAGTTCTAACTACAGTGAATCCAGATGCTTCTCTAGACTATCCATTTGACAGGTAGTGGCATGCCAAAGAAAACCAGATGAAATGCATTTTACTGAATAAGCATTAATGTTACAAGATCGTATACTTCTACAAACTTCATTTCTTCCCTGCTCTTTAAAACTATTTTCTTTAAAACCATTTTAATGAAATAGATCAGCTTCGTGCACTCATAAGCTACATGAAAATTATGCATTCTTCCAAAAAAGGTAAATGCGATTAGTCAATTTCTTATTTTCAAGGTGTGAGATATAGTTAGAGACTAACTGATGCCAAAACCAAAGTTCCTCTATTAACTTCTACATCATCATTGCAAGCAGAGTTTCAAGAAAGCTGGTGACTGATATCACACGCTAGGATCGTTGAACAGAAGAGACACAGTTATTACTTACCATCCTTCCATGAGCAGTGAGCATTACATTCTAGAATTATAAATCTAGCAAATTTTATGTTTGTTCTTAGGAAAGAGTCATCAAATAAATTACTTCTCATTACAAGAAAGATTTCCAAAATGCAGCTCCTTTTGTCTTCCTTTTTGTTTTAATCAGTATTCTTTATTCTTGTACTTGAGCCTCTAGCAGCTTTAAATTGACAGATGAATATTGAAGTATAATTTCCCCTCCTACTCAACTCCAGCAAGATTTAATTTTATACTTTCTAATGAAGAAATTCAGCACATTCCAAAAATCTGTCTCGTGTGTTTTTTGTCACAGTGCAATTTCTAAAATTTTGGTTATTCAGGCAGATTTGTATGCAGACAATTTGGCTCAGTCAACACAGGAGTAACATATGAAAACATGCATTATCTGTATTAACATTGTGTTCCAAATGCTGGAAACAATTTTTGTAATGAGCATTGGGATGCAACAGAAACCAGTACTCCATCAGGCACACTCCTCTGAACAGTATCAGACAATATTAAGGCAAAACACATGGTTGGCTTTGTTTCTTTTTAAAAAGTATCTGAGGATATTTCTCATGTTACAACACTGCCACCATCAAGCCTAGGTATCTTCTAAATCATACAGATATCAATGCCAGATCACTTGTACTGTACACATACCTGCTGCCAGCAAGTATTTCACCAATTCAAGATGACCCTCTTGAGCAGCTTCCATCAAAGGTGTTGAGCAACCAAGTTCTATATCAGCTCCTGCCTTAATGAGGAAGTCAGCTACTTCAGAAAACCCACCACAACATGCCAGAGTAAGAGCTGTCTCCTGCGTTTCTTCAGTCTGTGCATTTATATTTGCCCCTAGGAAAAAAAGCAGCTGTTACTTTTACTGACCAGAGACAGGGTAGCTTTGCTCTGTAGTTACAGCAACAAGCAGTGGCAGCCACACAGTAGATCAGAGGAATTTGCGCAGATACTTAGTAGGAAACAGTCAACATGGCATGCTTCTTAATGAATGCTAAAGAAACAGTGATCTCACCTTGTGCCAGTAATAAGGCCACCATCTCCTCATGGCCTTCACGTGCAGCTTCCATTAGAGGAGTATAGCCTTCATCATTGACTTCCTCCAGGTTAGCTCCCCTTTCTATCAGGAGAGCTGCTAGCTCCACGTGTCCACCGCAAGCAGCCAGAGTAAGTGGAGATTCAAATGAATCTGCAGGCATATTCACTTGAGCACCACTGTCTAAAAGCAAGCGTGCTACTTCCACATGTCCATCCTACAAAACAGGTGAAAACAAATAAAAAATTGTCAAAGCCTATTAATGCAGTAGCTGCAACCACTATTGCACCAGGACTGAAATAGAGTCTTATTTATGATAGTTCAATTTATGACAATTATTATAACACTTGGATTAAACTGACATTTAGATTTTCACCTACATTTAAGTCAAGTTTAAATGCACAGGAAAGAAGAAGTAGATTTTTTTTCCCCTCTTTCTTTCTCAGGGAAAATAAGGAAAGAGTTGTGAGACAACACGTTTCACAAATAAACCCACCGCATAACTCAAAAAAAAAAAAAAACACTCGAAAAAATTATTTATATAATTAACTCACAGCTTCTACAGACAAAAAAGTTCCAACTGGCAGTTTCTACATCCTGGAAAGGTAACTGCAGAAGAACTGAAGTGGGTTACATCTAGGTAGGTTAACAGGGGCAGGAAAGGCTGGAGTAAATCTTAAAGGATAGTGAAAACTACCCTGGGGTAAACCAATCTTTGCCACAGAATAAAGAGAATTAGGATTGCCATAGCAGTCTGTTTGAGACTTAACAATCAAAATATATACATGTAGCAGTTAACCTGTCAAGAAACTATTATTAAACTCTTCAAAGTTGCTTGAAAGAGTCCAAGTACCAAAAATTCATGCAACACCAAAGGTGTTGTTTGTAAAGAGACAATACATTTGAGAATAGGCAAATGCAAAGAAGTTCCGGCACCAGGAACCAGAAACATCCACATGGTTTGTCTAAATTGAAGAAATATGGATTTGAAGGGCAGGCTATTCAGTGGATAAATAATCGGTTGGATGGTCACAGCAAGATGATTGTTGTCAATGGCTCAACGTCCAAACGGAAGCCAGGGATGAGTGGTGTCCCCCACAGATCTATGTTGGACTGGTGCTCTACAACACCCTTATCAGTGACATAAATGTTGGGATTGAATGTACCCTCAGCAAGCTTGCCAATGACACCAAGCTGGGTGGCACAGCTGATACAACAGAAGGAAGGGATGCCATCCAGAGGGACCTGGACAGGCTTGAGAAGTGGGCCCCCAAGAACCTAATGAGGTTCAACAAGGGCAAGGTGCTGCACTTGTATCTGGGATTGCCCCAACCCAAGTACAGACTGGAAGAAGAGCTCCTTGAGAGCAGCACTGCCAAGAAGGACGTGGGAATCCTGGTGGACAAAAAGCTACATGTGAACCGGCAGTGCGCACGTGGAGCCCTGAAGGCCAATGGTATTCTGGGCTGCATCAACAGAGGGCTAGCAGTGGGGCAGGAAGGGAACTGTCCCCCTCTGCTCTTCCCTTGTGAGGCCTCATCTGGAATATTGCGTCCAGGCCTGTGGCCCCCAGCGCAAGAAGGACACAGAGCTGTTCAAGCAAGTCCAGAGGATGGCCATGAAAATGCTCAGAGGGCTGGAACACCTTATGAGGAACACTCTTATGAGGAAAGGTTGAGGGAGGTGGGCTTCTTTAGCTTGGAGAAGAGAAGGCTCCAGGGAGACCCCATTGTGGCCTTCCAGTACTTGAAGGGAGCTTAACTGTACAGGGGGATCAACTTTCCATGCAGTCTGATACTGACAAGACAAGGGGGAATGTTTTTAAACAAAAAGAGAGAAATTTAGGTCAGACGCGAGCAGGAAATTCTTTACTCAGAGGGCGGTGAGGCACCAGAACAGGTTGCCCCATCCTGGGAGGCGCCCAAGGCCAGGATGGATAGGCCCTGGGCAGCCTGAGCTCATGGGGGGCACACAGCCCACAGCAGCAGGTTGGAACTGGATGATACTTAAAGGTCCCTTCCAACCTAAGGTATTATATGATTCCCTCTCACATTGCTTCTTATTATGGAAATGAGACCCAAACTTTTGGAACACTTCAGAGAAAGGAAATTCGAAAACTGAAACTGATTATAAACTATGCTGGTAAAAGACACAAGTAATGAAAACAGTGCTCAGTGAGATACAGTAGCTCCTGGGGTCCTGTCAGTGGATATTCCATACTAGATTTTTCTTCAGCATACACAAATAATAAGGTAACTTAATGACAAAAAAGGGAACTTCAAAGTAAAAAATTTGAATTGAGGCATGCTGTTTGTGTTCTTAGAGAGAAAACCACTTGCTGCCTTGTAGATGCAAGGGTGACAGAGCACTGGAACAAGCCATCCAGAGAGGTGGTGGAGTCTCCTTCTCTGGAAATATTCAAAACGCGCCAGAACCCTTTCCTGTGCAACCTGCTGTAGGGAACTGCTTTAGCAGGGAGTTGGACCTGATGAACTTCAGAAGTCCCTTCCAATCCCTACGGTTCTGTGATTACAGTAGGAATTACAGCACTCACTTGCAGACCCAAATCTGTTTGTTAACAAAGGCTCACTTCATTCTATCGTCTCTTCTATTTCTCTCTCACTGAAGAGGAAGCAGTACAAATAAAGGCTATTTACCATACAGGCCTCCATTAATGCTGTGTGCATCTCATCTGTTTTATGTTCTTGATCAGCTCCAGCTTCAAGCAAAAAACGAACCATATCTAAATGGCCTTGAAATGAAACAAATCGAAGTAAGCAAGCATTTAATAGCACAAGCTTTTAGTAGTACAATACATTAAGGAAATCATTTAGGTTTTCATAGTTTACTGTTAGAAACTTACAACACATAGGCCCACTCTAAGTCTTCTAATGAAAAGCAACACAGAATGGTCAGGCAACAGATTTTTCCTATGATATTATACAATTATGAAATTAAAATATACCTCTTTAAATTAAAATTGATTATAAATTTATACAATTGGAACTTTTCCTTGTGACTTCAAGTTCTAAAAGACTGTGCTCATTCCTCATTCAACAGTATACTGACATTGTTTAAGTGTTCCAAAGCAGCATAAATTTAAGGGGGAAATTATTTATCTTCTAAAGATAGGCCCACGTAGATCGTAGCTTCAAGTTTTTTAATCAAAGCATTCAGGGAGACTTCTGAGAACCCTAAAAACATCATGACAATGTGCATATATCTGACACTTAAAAAAAGTCTATTGAACTTTAGCAAAACTTGTTTTCAACTCCAATCTATTAGGGCTTCTGCTGTTCTAGAACATGTCCCTTACAAGCTATACATTTTATCCTCCCAATGGGCTGATAAATCTTGCCCTTCAAGGCAAGATTTTGCTTTACACAAATTGATAGGAAAACAAGCTAACTCAACTATCTTGTCAAAGATGATATAGGAAATTCCCAGTCAATGAAAATCTCGCATCACTCCTATTAAGTTTTACAATGCAGGAAACAAGAAAATCCCTCCAAATATATCCAAGAGCGCTATTACTGAAAATTCTACATAACAAACTACTACATGCAGCAGGAAATCCGCTACAGAATCAGATCCAAGTCTTCCAGCGGATTTTAACTCCATAACTTTTATCCTCCAATTCTAACTGCAGAGGCAAAACAAATTACTATGACAATCATCTGCATGCTTACAGCTTCTATTAGGCAAAAAACAATTGTTGGAAATTTTATGGGGTTTTCTTTTCCTTTGAAAGAAAGGAATTTCATGGTCCACTGGATTACCACGGCACTAAGTTATTTTATGTAGAAGCTTTGAGCTGCAGAAAATCAAGTCCACAAGAGTTCACAATACCCAATTCAAAAAAAATATTCCAAAATTAGGCTAGAGTATTCATCTTACCTATCATTTTATCCCCACCAGGTATTCTAGACACATCCAATATAACTTGACGTTTTCCTAATAACTGACAGAGATGTTTTCAAAAATTTGCGGATAGTTGGCGAGGGGAATTTGAATGAAATAGTGAATGCAGTAGCGGAGGAAGAGGGAAATGGTGTTGTGCCAAAGCACAAGTTTGGACATAGTCATTCACAAGACTTCAGCTACAGCATGCTGCATGTGTCCACCACATTCGGATACAAGCAGACCACTACATCAAGGACGAACGTTTCCTGATATCAATTTTAAACAGTTAAGAAATATTGAACCAAAGATTGGCCGGACGCTTTATCTAGATAAAACCCGGAAATAAATCTCAACAACAAACGCAGAAAACAAGGTATGAGACAATACCTTTGTAGCATGCCAGCGTAAGTGCACTTTCTTTGAACTCGTTGGAGTGAGTATTGATTCCTGCACCATATTCCAGCAACACTCTTGCAACCTCAACATGACCTGCACTGGCTGCTTCCATTAAGGGGGTATGTCCATTCTCATTATGGTCTTCTATATTAGCACCTGCTTTCAATAGCACCTTCACTATGTCAACAAAGCCCCCAGCACAAGCATAAGTGAGCGCTGTGTTCCCTGCAGAGAAGAAGATATTACATGTAAGGCCTCTCCATTACCCACTCTTAATACAGAAAATGAAGTTAGTTTTAACAGCTCTGGGGAAAAAAAAAGTACACCACTAGCAGCCTCTTACCTCACAGTAAAGTTACTCCAGCCAATATCTTCAAAACAATTGTAATATGAAAGAGTTTTAACACCAATGTAATATCAAAAATAAGTATTTTTTCTTTGATCTTTTAAAATTCTCTTTCAAGTTCCCTACTTTAGTACAGAAAAAAAAAATCACTCACTGATCTTTTCGTGTGGAGGATTTCTGAGATTTAAAAATTTTTTTTTGTTGTTCCTTTTTTGGTGTTGGTGTAGATTTGTTTTGTTTAAGATGGTATCTAGTGATCCCTTGAAAAACTTCTATTGGTTGGATAAAAATAAACTGTTACAATTTAAAACTCTGATTCTGAAAATGACAATCACATATGGCTCATGCTTTAAATGTCACAGCCAAATTTAAGGTAAGTTCTGCTTAATATGACTAAACATCAAGATAAAATGAACACTGTATAATTCAAAAAATTCTATCTTAAGATTAGCAAAATTAAAATGCAAGTTAACACTCTTGGCAAGGTTAGTTAAGTTGTGGTCAAGCATCAACAATGTGAATTCAATGTTCAAAAAAACTGTACCTCTTCTTGATAAACGGCAACAGACCAAAATAACTGCTCTTGATCAGATATGCCCCATAGGCTCCTTACTGGATAATTTTGGATTGTACAAATGAGAGAAGTTGAACTGCATGTATTTTTCTGGTTATCTAATACCACAGTGGACTGCTGCGGAACAGTGCTTTCCATTACAGTTAACATTACAAGCAATCTTTAGAGTCTTATCTGGCCATTATTAAACATGTCCAGTACATATCTAGCCTATTCTTAACAATTCCTGTCACATTTACTTCTAAGTTACGATATCAGCCAAAGACACCGATGTTCAGAACAGAAGCACTTGGCTTGCACACTAGTTTTCTTCATTTTTCAGCTTCTACTTCCCAGTTACCTGTTGAAGACTGAGCGTTGACATCTGCACAATGAACAAGGAGAAGTTTAACAATATCTACATAGCCTCCACTGGCAGCTGCCATTAAGGGAGTTATGTCTCCTTTATTCCCTCGATCTTCAACATTTGCATGCATTGCTAGTAGCACCTAAAGAAAAAAAGCTCACTGTTAGAATGAATAAATTCTAGCAACAACATTTTGATTTTTAGTTCAGTGGAGCTTGACAGTGATGTCGTTCATGACATCTCCTTACATTAATTCCCACAGCAGTGAACTGCAATGGTACTCCCCAGGTCCACGTACAATTAGCCACCTGCACTACACTCTGCTTAAGGAAACACTGTTTTTCTACATTTGTCCATATCTGTTAAAAATCAACATTAAGTTATAGTACAGTACTGACACTTGAAAATATCACAGGGCAATTCACTAACCAAAATGACAGCAGAGAAACTGTACGCCTGCATTAATGACCACAGCCCTCCTTAGGTCAAGCTTACAGGTAAGTGGTTTTCCCCCTGTAAACTTGCCTTCTCAAAAAACCATGCAGCTGGTCACTTTCTGAGAATCATTACTTAACTCAAAAGAAGCACAGATTCTGTCCTTGAATATCCATGTATAAAAGCCAAATATTAACCCAAACTAATGCAGTGCTGATGCAGATGTGATCAAGAAAACGACTGAGTGACTGAGACACAAGCTTCCAGAAGGTAAGCACTTCTGTCTTAATTTTGCTGCTACTGCCATTTCTGCTTGGCAGAACACCTTGACCACATCTAGAACAAGGCCAGAAAATCAGACACATCATAAAACAAAAAAATTCCTCACACAAGTCCCTTAAACTTTAAGGCATATATATGATGGCACTTTACATCAAAAAGAGATTTGATAAGTGTATGCTCACATTAAGCTGTATTAACTGTTACTCCATTTAGATTATAAAAATTGTTTTCATCAGAATAGATGAAGTGTTTAGCTATCAAAGAAACCCCTTAGATGATGTTTCATAAAGGTTTAGTTGCAACTGTATTTGCTACTTACTTGTGCCAATTCGTAATACCCAGCTGAACAGGCTAAGCAAAGGAGACTCTCCCCTTCCTCAGTGTGTTCGTTTACGCTTCTTCCTTCATCCAGCAGCTTTCGGACAGCATTTACATCCCCATCTGAGCATGCTTCTGCCAAACTGCGACTGAAAAAATCAGTTACCACAGAATAAGTACAAAAAAGATCTGCAATACTGACTAGTTTCCTTATGCACGGAGGAAGCCTTAAGAACTCATGACATCATCCTAGGAAATACACCTTGCAGCTTGTGCTTTTAAGAAAACTTGCAGCTTGCTTTTTTAAGAAGAAATAATGTATATGTGTACTTTTCACTGGTGAAATGGTGATGAAGACCTTCCTCATGTCTACATTAGCTGCTTGCTAACTCACCCAAGCTCTTTTATAGGCTACATGCAGAGAGACTGCTCAAAACTGGATAACATGCAGTGTGTGCAAAACACAGAGGTAAACCTTGCCGACGCTATTCACACTGCAGCAGAATGCCAGACATGCACAGGCAATGACCATGACAACTACTAGACAAGTTTCTATTAGAGAGAAAAGCAAAAAGTGAACAGTCTACTATCACAGGGACAACTAATACTGAATACTGCAACAAACCAAACTTCCTGACCATTGTCTTTCCTGTAGCTGGATTATTTCCTTTGCACTAGCCCAAAGTTTTTCCTTTTAAGTGAACCAACCAATTTTTTCTTTTTGAGCAGTCTTTTTAAAAAAACAAAAATCCTCACCTCATCTAATGACATCTTAAGGGAAGAAAGAAGAGTCTTACAAGTTTAACAAGTTTCCTTTCATAAATCTTAAAAGCATGTAATAGAAGTTTTCAGATGGATGAAATAAGCCAATTTAAATACACAGTTTTTTAACCAACAATAACACCACAAATCCTACACAGAATACTAATAACTGATCCTTAAAAAGCCAGAATAGGTAATTACTAGCTAAGAATTAGAAGACAAAGACCAGATATAGCACAAGTTCTTGACATCTAAAAGATGATCAGGAAGTCTATTATCACTACTTTCAACATTTTTAACTTCTGCAGTAATGAGAAGAGCTATTTCCCCTAAGACTAAAAAAAATACACTAAACAGATCTAGAAGAAGGTAAGCTTCAATTTATTTTGAACAGTCATCTGTCCTTTAAATCTTTTTCTCTACCAAAAAAGTCCAATTCTAAGACAATAGTTAAAGCACTGCTGAACACCTGAGTTTCCACAAGAGCAAGTCAGGCTCAGCATCAACTCAGCTACACTTATCTAAATGACAGAACTTTGTTAAGAAAATACAGAAGAAATCACAGTCCCTGAACGACTAGGAACGAAATCACAATTAGTATACCAGTCAGACAAAGGAAGGGAGGCCTTTTAATATTGGCCTTCCGTTATAAACGGTGGTGGACAGTATGCAATGTATTCCTACTGGTGTCATTTATTTAGAAGGTATGGAAACTTGTTCCATAAAAACAAATAAACAAACAAACAAAAAACCCACTAATATATTTAGATGCATTAAAAACCTTAAATTTCTACTTTTCTTCTGTAAAAGAGACAATCATGCAAAAAAGTTTACGTGTGATGAAGAACATATCCATTTGACCACAATGCTTCCTCAGGAAAGCATATGTTTCAATTTTTCAGAGACTAATGGTTAAACTATATTATTTGAAAATTTGAAAAGGAACTCATTTGCAAGATATTTAAAAATGAACTAAGCTGTGCTAGTAGCTGTCAGTTAACAAGCTGAGATCTGATCTGAAGAGAATATCCAGTATCTGGATCATTTGTATTTGCTATATAATCACTTTCAGTATTTTGACAAAAATAACTGATAATTAAATCTATACAGAAACATACTTTAAGTTTCTGACCTGAGATTTATACTTCAGTCACACTATCTCAGCAGTCTAAGAACAACTTCTATTCAGTTGTCAGAGT
>WBMW01002181.1:0-66251 GCA_013396635.1 Penelope pileata | reverse complement strand
CACTGGATGGAAAAGCTTTTGACAGCCTACGACAAACTCTCAACAGTCACGGGAAAGGAACACTATCCTCATTAATTATCTCCTACAAAGAGTTACCAGATAAATAGTTTCTTTTTCCCCCAAAAAGTTCCTTGAGCAAGATTCCCAGGCAAATTGCTACACCCTTTAAGTGTTTGTATTACAAGTTCAAAAAGAATACCATGAACTAGATCCCTTAGTTTCCAATAAAATGTGCTGAAGCAGTGAACAGAACCATCAGCAACTCTTCTACAGTGACATGTTTAACGAGTTTTTGAGAAAAGAAATTGACTATCTAGCACACAGGAAGAGCAGCACTTCTAATTGACCAATCAACACTTGTCTTACACTTACACAGCTAATAACCTGATATGGCAGTAGTTACACCTTCAGTGTATCTGCTAGTACAGTGGATACATTACTAAGGACTAACTGTAAAAATAACAATTTTACATGAAAATACCAACGTACATTCTACAATTCAGAAACTGAGGAGTGATCAGTACGTACTTGTCCACCTGTCCTGCATTGTGATTGTTCTCTGCCCTCATCCGCGTCAATGCCGCAGCAGCTTCATCCAGTGCACAGCTGACAGAGGACGTCAGTCTTCGGAGAACCTCAGGATCTGCGAAGGCTTTACCATCGGCAGTGGACAATTTACCAATTCCTTCAGCGTACGTTCGTTCAGTGAGGTTAGTATGAAAGTCACACAAAAGAAATGCAAAGACACTATTTTAGATTTCAGCCACATGCACTATTAGTTAAAAATCACTTGCAAACATGCCAGAAAATGAGCTAATTTTTATAATTAACACTAGCTGCTAACATTTGCCTACAATCAAGGTAAAGTAAAACTAACTGTAATAAGGCAGCAATAAAACTATTTTCAACCAGCAGTTTTAGTATCTGTCCAAAATTCTCAACTCATACCGCTGAAGAATAAAATACAAATTAAAATCTCTAAAGGGACTAAGGACAAGCCCAGGGGTCGAACCCACACACAAGTTTGGGAAGCCAGCATTATTCCACAGAAATGGGTTAAAGTTATCTGCATGTGAAGAGTTTTCCACTTTGGACACCCAACTCCACTCAGAATGAAGTGCATTTGCTTCCAAAACATTATTTCTAAGAGCAAGAGAAAAATAATTATAAAAATTAAATTTCCACTATTTTAATATTCTAAATTGCATATCTCCAGATACAAGTATGAAGTAAAATTTCCAACACTTTAAGTACACTTGAGAATAATGTCACTGATATGTTAGCATTTCACTACACAGTAGAAACAGACCCAATGAACTTTGGTAACAGGTTTTTTGTTTTAGATATTTTCTTTGCTAGAAGACTAAATCTGAAGGACAATACAGAACATCACCATAAGTGGCTACTTATTCATTTACATGGCTGATATGAAGTTATGGTACAGATGCATAGTTTTACTCCACACAGGTTTTACTCCATACAGCTCCTCACAGAGAAGAGCTGAAGCTCAGTCTATTTTAGACATTCAAACACCACTGCAATTGCCTCTGCAGCATATGCAGGCCCTACAGTCGCGTATATGAATGCGAAAATAGTGTAAAGAAAAAAAAAACAGGTATAAAACAAAAAACAGTTTCACATGCTAGAGGAAGCAAATGGTTACTAGTTTATAGATTAGCTACCTTCACCAGTGACGAATCATCAACTTTTCCAATTCCTTAGTACTCAAATAGAGTCAAATTAGGTATAAAACTCTGGAGGGAAAAAAAAAATGTAGCAAATCTTCAGGACTTAAGATACTTAGTATGTGCACGTCTGCATGACTGATTTACATCATGTTTGCCACAAGCCAGCCTGCAACTATTACAGTACAAATAATGAAATCACAATTCAAAAGTTTTGAATGTTGTCTTCAGACAACGTGTTTTGTCAGTTTGAGAACATCCAACTATTTCCCATTAGTGCAAGCAAGAACCAATACCTGCTAAAGTTTGGCATTCTGAACACAACTTCTAACAGCACACATGAGAGACTTGGTCACATAATCCACGCCACTGTTAGAGAGCTGGTAATCGTTGGCTTAGAGTATTCACGCCCCAGGTGGCTGGAAACAGTGAAGAATACCTACCCTGTCAGCAAGGAAGACACCATCGTGAGGTGCAACAAGTGACTGAAACCACAGGTAGGCTAAGAGGGCTGATGTGAGTGGTTTCAGGTACTCAATCAGATCTAAGCCCCTCCCTGGCTCCAACATCCTCTCTCTAGATCACTTCAGCAATGTCAAAAAGTTACGAAAAGCAATTTATTATAAATTGCCAACTCCACAATAAAATGAGAAATCGTGAGTAGCTTCCATCCACACCTACGTGGTTTTCAAAGACAGTCTAGTGGAAGTCCTGCCCTGTGTCTGCACCACACAGGATTCTGTTCGCCTTCAGCCCAAGCTGCCAGCAATGCAGAGTGCACGGTAACACGGTGAGGGCCTGCAGGCTCTACCCCATGCAGGTACGACAGCTGAAGCAGCCGCTGGAACACCCTCTTCCACCTCCCAGATGCACAGGCCAAAACCTTTTTAGCCACTACTGCCGAATGCAAGAAGGCTACAAAGTGCCAGCCTTGAGCACCACAGCTCGTATCTCACACATTAATGCGAGCTGAATGTGGCATTCACCCAAAAAGGGATGCAAGCTGCAACTGCTGCAGGGAAGCAAAAAGGCCCTGCAGCTGAGGCAGCACGGCCCCACAGAGCAGCACAGGTACAGCGGAGGCAATTCTGTCCTGGACACAAAAATCAATCACCTTCACCCAGCTCTGCTGCCCCAGGGCAGCTCGCAGGGCAACCACCTCCATGCTGCTGCTGGTGGCACTGCGCATCTGTGCCAGTTTGCAGCATGCACAGAGGGACAGTCTAAGGAAAGGAAGGCAGCTAGTTAAGAGCTCACAGCTCAGCACTGAAGGCACATCTAGAACTACCATAACCAAGCCTGACTGCCACGTTAAGAAAATTGGAAGAGAAATGGAGAGACATCCACCTGATTTAGAGAAATCACAGAATCAAAGAATCCTTAGAGTTGGAAGGGATCTTTAAAGGTCACCTAGTCCAACTCCCCTGCAATGTACAGGGACACCTACAGCTAGATCAAGGTGCTCAGAGCTTGGTCCAGCCTGACCTTGAATGTCTCCAGGGATGGGGCTTCCACCACCTCTCTGGGCAACCTGTTCCAGTGCTTCATCCCCCCACTGTAAAAAAACTTTTTCCTTATATCCCACCTAAATTTCCTCTCTTTCAGTCTGAAACCATTCCCCCCTTGTCCTATCCCCACAGACCCTGCTAAAGAGTCTGTCCTATAGCTCCCCTTTAGATACTGAAAGGCAGCTATCAGGTCACCTCAAAGCCTTCTCTTCTCCAGGCTGCACAGCCCCAGCTCTCTCAGCCTGACCTCATAGGGGAGGTGTTGCATCCCCTGGATCATTTTTGTGGCTCTCCTCTGGACACACTCCAACAGCTCCATGTCTCTCCTGTGCTGAGGACTCCACATTTGGACACAGCACTCCAGGTGAGGTCTCACCAGTGCAGAGTAGAAGGGCAGGATACCCTCCCTTGACCTGCTGGCCACGCTTAAATGATCCCCAAGCAAAGGTGGCAAGGAGCACATTCAGCATCAAAGGAGCAGCACAGAAGTTTTTTTCTACTTCAGAGGCTCTCATGAAGGAGATTGAACACCTCTGCTGAAACTAAACTGGACAGCCAAATCATTTAAAATCATTCAGGCAGTCAGGATACCCAGACAGAATTAACGTCTCTATGCATCAGGAAAGGATTAGATGAGAGATCTACAGAAGAAATGTCTGTCCTAGTGCAAGGGATCACCTTAGCCAAGTAGGCCATCTCTGCACTTGCCTTGGATCTGTAGATTCTACTTACTGCCTGAGAGGAGGAGCTGCTGGATCTAATCAGGATGAGATACAGGCAAGCAGAATCTCCACGTGGCTATTGTCTCTATTTTTAAAAGTTTGCTCTTGGAAGCACTCACACACAGGATTGCTGAAGCCAAAAGAAACTCATCACAGCTCAGATCTAAGTCCTGTGTCCTACTCAGCCACCGCAGAGCTCCTGCTCCAAGGTATCTGTTTTCATGGGTGATGACCACTGCTCTCCCAGAGGGATCACCAACCCGCAGACTCCCGGCTCCTTTTTCCAGCTGCCAAAGGCTCACTGACAGCTCACACTTCACACTTTCCTACTTAATTCCAAAAAAGGTGACACACTTACACCGAGGACTTCCACAGGGTAAGCTGAAGAAGCCATTTATTTAATCAGCTAGGGCTAAGCAACCCAGCTGGCATTCCTTGGTGTTGAATTCAGAACTTTTTTTTTTATTTTTTTTTTCCCCTTTTTCTGCAAGCTAAAAAGTTCACGTGAACATCAGCCCTCAAATGATCCATTCATCATGACTCAAGAACCTGATTGCTTTCTTACACATGCTAAAGCTAATCAACAGCTACCCAAGATGTTAGCGCAGACATTTGTTAGGCTGGACACAGCAGAAGGGGACAGACTTGCCAGGCTGGATGCTGCTACTGAGATACTCATTTATTTCCCTTTTGCAGGTTTATAGTACCATCTAAGTAATTGCTCAGTTTTTACTTCACTGTGATTGGGATGACTACACCATAATCTTAATGCTCAGTCATCTAATATCCAATTTAATTGTTTCTGAGTCCACTTAATCGCCATTTGTTCTTGTGTCACTCCCCAGGAGTTTAAAACACATCATGCACACACAGACTGCAATAATCAGACCTTTTCGTCTCCTCCCATTCATAGAAAACTAGAAGCGTCCTCAAGATAATTCTCCACATTTGTGATCAATTGTGTGCAAGAAAGATGAACTCAATTTCCCACACCATTACAGTCTCACTAACACTCTCTTGAGTCACAAGAACTGATAAGGGTCCTATGAAAATGCCTGAACTGAAACCTACAGTGTTTGACATTCAGCGCTTACTGTGGCACAATGGTATGTTTTCAAGAATGCAAACCACCAGAGATGTTGTATAACATCCTTTTTTCTCCTATGGTTTGACCACTGTTGCAGGGCAAATCTGTAAAGAGAAGGGAGCACTTCAGACAGCTCTTCACTGAGAGCACTGCAGTCATTAACGAGACTGTGACATCCTCAATGTAGGGTTACAGGTTGCTCCAAGTACACTAAGGTCATACTATACTCTGTTCACTGCCTGCTTTTCATGCCTTGTATCTTCAGAGTTCACTGACAGATAACATTGTTCCACTCCTACAAGGCAAGCCTCTTATGTCTGCCCCAAAAACCCTTTCTAAGGTCAAATCCAATGAAAAAGCATTTAACCTCCACCCTAAAGTCATGATAGTTCAAAAGTTATGCATCAGTAAGGTGCTAGCCTCTAGCAAAGACATCTTAGGACAGGTGCTCAATCTTCTGTTCACTACTCATTCCCCTCCTGCAAGCTCTAGATTTTGGGAGAAACTCAAGCTAGAAGAGCCTTCAGCAAGAGGCCATTCTCATTTCCTCAATGCAAAATCCCTCAGCCAGAAGGCATTACTTCATATAGAAGGGCGTATAAGTCTTACGTTTGAGTGTATGTTTTCCAGCACCTTCCTGAAATGATGAAAGAAGTTCAACATTTTTGCTTGAAACCAATCATGCAACAAGGTAAATGAAGCATCTTTCTGACATGGCACTATGGGTGAGCAGAATACCACTAGCATACTCAGTAAATCTCAAATTCAGAAGCCATTTAAGACAGACTAAGCTTTCACTGTCTCATGGGATACCTGAAAACAAAACAGATGGTCAAATAATCATTTGAAGTTATTATCTGATCACCTCGTGTGCAGACAAAGCTTACAACCAACCTTCCTAATGTTTCAATTCTTCATGCTGATGTATTTGCAGAGGATAACAGCATTTTTTTAGTACCCTAACCTTTACTGAAAGGCTTCTTCGCAGCAGTACACCTCTGTAAATAACAGTGCTGTATCTCTATCCAGGCAAAAGTTTCATGCGTCTTCATACAAGCACGCACAGCTTCAGGGAAGCAGCATACTCCACACATACCTCAGAGCTGATCCACTGAGTTTAACTGAATTCGGCACTTCCGAGATGTGTTTGAGCAGCTGTACCTGCCCAGCTGATCCATCAGACCTCAGAAGGGCTGTGACCAAACAGCACAGAGTAACTGCAAGCAGTCCCCGAGCAGGTCTCATTCCAGAAGAGCTGCTCTTCTGCAGCCTACACTGCACAACTGTTTGATCCCATCGTGTGCCTGCCAATCCCATACAGCTACAGAACAACTTCAAGCTTTCCCAAGCACAATACCTGCACAGAAGAAAGAGTAGTCTTCCCCACAGACAGTACCAGCAAACAGGAGGATAACAAGCTTAGTCACCAGAGGCAATCCAACTGACAGCAGAAAGACTTGGCTCAACTTGAGTAAGCCTCTGCTATCTTCCAAATGACAGTAAAAAGAACTCTCCTGCAAACAGCTCAACCGGCTTAAGAATTTCTGTGACAGAAGGAGCTGGTACTGGTGGCAGAAAAACTCTTCAATGCAGCGCAAAAGAAATTTGAAGTTGTGCCTAACTGGAAAAAAAAAAATCAGACAATGGCAGCACTACTATTTAAAATCTTGGCACTTCTGAAACATGCCCTCAAAAGCACAAAAGGCTTGTAAAAGGAGACAAATTTGGCTTGACTGGGGAGGGAGATAAGGAATAGTATGAATAAAAGACGACAAATCCCAAATTCCTTACGAGAAAAAGCCTGTCTGGCAGGAGAACAGAGGACATCTGAACCGCAAACACAGACAGAATAAACATTTTTATTACCCAGTGGTGGAAATATTTAGACCACAGCTAACAAACTCATGGAAGATTTGCACTCCCCTCAACTTCACCTCCCTCCCACCCCCCCAAAAAAAAACTGAAAATTACTTTTGTTTCTTAAAAATTTATCATTTAAGAAGTTTTCCTGTAAGTAAGGCTTCAGTGCTTTTCTGCCCAGGGTTTTCTGCCAGAACAGCAAGTTGAATGTGATCTCCAACGTGAATGTTACTACCAAAGGGTCTAGCAAACACCAGAGCTGACAAGAGGAAAGAAATTTGTGTAGCTAGGAACAGAAGAAAGATTCCTGCCTGATGGTGACAGTAAACAGCTATGTCACTTCAGTCAACATCCTTCTGTGCTAGTCATTCATGACGTCCAAATATTTAAGTCTCCTAATCAAAAACTTTCATAAAAAGAAACAACTTTTTCATCTTTCAAGATTTTCCTCCTGTTCTATATCTACCAAAGAAACGTTTATCTGAGCACAAGGTGACAATTTACCAGATACAAACCTTGACACCTCTTACTCCTTATGGGAATTTAGTCATTTAGATGTGCTCATCATAGTTCTCTATGCGTATAAAATCATACTGATCAAGCAATCAAATGCTCTTTGCTCCCTATACATGTAATTAATATGGAAGCATCACATATTACTCCTACATCACAGTCAGATCTACTTTGTAAACCATTTTCCGAGCTTGTCAGCTGTAAAAAAATCACACCTGAATGTTTTACAGACAGATGCTCATTCAGAAAACTGTTATAGTCAGCTGTTGCTTTTTCTCTGACATATTAATAAGCTTTATTCTTTACAAACTGCATTCCTTTCATCAAAAGGCTGACTTTTTCCCACCGTTGGAGCTCGGCTACGTGTGTTCTTGCAAAGCACCACAAGTTCTTTCGTGCTGCTGAAGCAAAGAACACAACACACAACTGCACGAGCTGCAGCTGCTGCCTGGCAATGCAGAGGTGGATGCTCCAGCAGTGAGCACAGAAGGCAGAAAGGTCCCCCAGAGCAAATGGCTTTCACCCGTCTCACTGCAGGTGTCTGGTACAGGTATCTGCCTCTCATATCACCTCTTGCTTTAGAGAAGCAGCTATAATTAGGACAAAAGCAATAATACATTAAGTAAAATGTGTCAGGTGAATGGTAGTTCAATGACCAAATTGCTTCAAGCAAAGCAAACCAGCACAAAGCCTGAGTAATTACATGAAGTATGAGAAAGCGCTTACTTCCTCTGGTAGATAAACAAAAGTTACATACTTACCAAACAGAATACACTTGTCTAGATTGGTCTGGAGCATCAAATTTTATTTTTTAAGCATATTAATCTTTCGTTCGGAACCTAGTCAGTACATCTCACATCTATGAAATACTATAACCAATAAGAGCTAGAACTATGTACTGAAAGCTAGTACACAAAAATTATAGAATTCCCTGAAGAAATTCTTACTTTCTATCTACCAGAAACGGCTAGACTTAACTGACATGTAGCTGCTAACTTATCACATCCTTGATCCCACAGCATCCCTGCTATTCACAGCAACTAGTCAGCAGCAACTGCACCAACAGGCAACAAGACAAGAGGTAAGAAAGTCCTCCTCGGTCCCAAGATTTTGTGTCGGGGAAAAAAAAAAACCTTAAGTTTCTTCCTGGCTTAGAAAGTTAAACTAGATCTTTTTGAAGTGTTGCATTGAGGATTTCTACAAAAGAGAAACCTGCACAAACCTGTACAAACCCTGTATTTGAGTTTTAGCTTGCAAGCCAAATCAAATGTACATAGAGACACTTGAATTCGGGCTTGGATGAGGAGAAAGCTTCTGTTCACTCATTATGACTTAACAGCAAAGGTACAAGACCATATCAGCAAAAAACACAACCCCCAAAAACCTGACATCAATAGGGACTGCTGGGTTAAGAACTGTAACAGGAAAGAGTCAGGAAAAAAAAAAAGAAATTGCTCGAACTATGGAACAGTTGCAACCCAGCCCAACTACAACTGTTGAAAGCCACATGTCAAGTCAGAGATGATCCCTGCAGCACAATTTTTTTTTTCTAGATTCATGCTGTAAAGATTTAACGTCTAAATAGGCATCCATACCAGAATACTTAGGAAAAAAGATTCTGAGTTCTACAGATAACTTAAGAGTACTCTGTCAGTTTTCCCTCAGTATATAAACTGGCTTTAGTTAGTGAAGTATTATACAAGATCTGACACTAATTCAGGTGTCTTTTATAAACCAAATCATAGAGTAATAGCTAATTCCATCAGCTACAATAATTTTGTTTGTTTTTGATAAAGAAAAGCTCTTCTGGAACCAACCAAGATTTCCTTTCTAACTTGTTTTTGATTGTAAGTAAATTTAGTCTCACACTCGACAGGAACATCCAAAGCAAAACAGCAGCTTTAAACTGAATTTAAAAGAAGAAAGGATGGGATTAAGCACTTGTTTACAAACCCCTACATTACCGTGGACAGGAATTTGCTCTGGAGCTTCTCTCAGATTAAATGGGACGTACCGTCTATTAGATTAAATATGAGCTTTTCACTTACTGTTCAAATTTTTATTTCAATGACCAAGTTGTTTGCTGTTTACTTGTTTGGAGTTTTTTGTTTTGTGCAATACACACCCACGGCAGCAAAGTCACAATGAGTTCATGAGTGCCTGAGGCCTTTTCCAGGCCAAGCCTTCTCTTCCCTTCTCAGCTGCCCCCTGCAAGGTCCTAAAACATATTTTCCAAGACCAAAGCACCAGCAGGTACTGAAGCTCATTCATGCACCCAAACGCAATTCTGGCTGGTACCATGCTTGACAATACCGCTGTGATTAACTAAGAGAAAACACCAACTGCAAGCTGCATTGTTTGTGTGGCTTTGTTCAGCTTTTAAACAGACAGACGCCAAACAGCAGACTCAACACATTTGCTCTGGAGCTGGCCAGTCACCTGTTTGCCGGGTCCTGACAACAGGGCATACATGAGCACACAGGAGCTGCTGCCAGCTGCTGAGTGTCCCAGCAAGAGTAAGGGGAGCTAGGCTCCCAATTCAGAGGTCTGAACAGTTCTCACAAGCCTGTACTTCAAGGAGACATCCAGACTAGACACGGAGGTGGGGAAAAAAAAAAAAAAAAGAAAGAAAGAAAGAAAATCTGATTGCTTCTGCGTGCTTTAAAAGTAGCTGAGAGCCCCAAATCACTCTTGGGGAATTTATTCTGATTGAAGTACTTAGAATACTTACCTACATAGCTATAAAAGCAGCAACTTTATTAATGATCCAGAAGCAAAAACCATCATAACCTCTATAAAAGAGAAATTCCTTACTTCATGCTATCCAATATGTACGAATTTACAAGGTTCATTATGTTACATAAAATATACCAAGGCTAGCAGTACGCATTTATTCTTTAATTCCAGATTATTCTTTCCATGCCTCATCATAAATAAAAATTAGTACTGCCTCATTTCAAGTGCTTGCCCCCAAAGACGTGGAAGATACACCTCAAACAGCTAAGAGTACTGCTGAAACACAGAAAGGAACATGGAAATCATGAAGTCCACTGCAAGAAGTAAAGTACCCTAGGAGAAGGCAACCATGTACCCCTGAGAAACTGCAGGAAAAGAATAAAATCCATTCACACTGTACGAGGTTCGCAAAATTTCTATCCTTGACTGCTACCATTCTAAGCCAAACATTACATCTAATCTACCTCTGACTTTTGAGGAACAATTCTTTCCAGACACCTTCACCTGTTGAGTGATAGAAGGAGAAAAGCATGGAACTACCTTCTGATCTTTAGGTAGCCTAAGGCTTGTGGAAGAAAAGGATCATCGCCCTCTGGAGACTAACAGCAGGATACAATATCTGCACAGGCACAAGCAAGATGCAAGAAGAGACCTCAAATACCTTTTGAAGGCTATTTAGAGGCAAATATCCCACTTGCACTCTAAATTTCTAGCATTCAGTGAGAAACTGAGTCCAAATGGATTGCAAATGCTTTCCTGAATCAGAAAATGGCTCTAGTACAACACACAATTCAGCAACTACGTGGGAAAAAAAACGACTGCAAATGCTTCTACACTTTTGAGCAAAGAACCAAGAGGCTCTTAGAGGGTCAGCGTCATCAGCAGCTCAGCACAGAAGCCCACAGACTTCCAGCCACCTGATTATGCCAGTTAGGCATGCCAACCCAAGCCCAAATATTTAAGTATTTCCAGAGGATGGTCAACTACCCTACTTTAAATAATATAAATCAGCCTAATGATGACAGCATCAACTCATGTATTAATTCCATCTTTCAAAATGAACATTTGAGTAACCGTTCATAAAACTTCTCCTCTACATCAGATCTACAGCCTTTCAGTGTGCTGTCAGTAAATATGCCTTGTGCAACAGAACATTCAGAGAAGATGATCTCAAGAAATGCCACAGCAGATTACAGAGTACAGGGTAACCAAAATCAGGATGCTACTTTACTCTCTTCAGAAGGGATATAAATAATTGATTTTACCATGACCCAACTTCAAAAAAGAACACATCCTTCTACTCTGAACGCATTAGAAAAGCCTCTATAAGAAGAGCCTGGGGGTTCACACAGCCACGTAACTAGGCATGCATTATTGCTAACCACTATCTTTATTTGCCAACTGTAACAAGAATAAACCTCAAGATGACTAAAAAGTTGTGTGTGTCTCACTGTATTGCTTCCATGTATTAACAGCATTACCAGCTCCCCAACACCAGCCGCAGAAGCACACACTTAACTCCCAAGTCTACAGTAACGCAGGGCCCAGTGTAAGCTTCTCCCCGCTGCAAAGCTTGAACGGGGTCTCTCCCTCTGATTAGCCAAGGAAGCGCGCACACAGCCTAGAATTTCCACTCAGCACAAGCTGAACTTCATTTCAATTCACACACCAAGTAGGACTGTCAACAGAGCACTGGCTCTTTTCTCCTGCCTGAACTGTCCCTGCTTTTGAGTTCTTGGCTGAGGGTACTTGAAGCACTAATGTCATGAAGTCCTAAAAATAATACCAATTGGGAAAAGCTTATAACCAGCAATATCCCTGTATTACAACAGGAGAACGAAGGGAATTTCACCTCACAGAAGAATCCAACTTGCATGAAAAATAAAATACGGCAGAAGTAAAACAGGAAGGAGAAGCTGAGTTAATAAAAACATGAATCTAGGACACAAATCTTGTAGAAAAGAGAACTGCATAACTGCTTACAGTGTAGTCACGAAGCACTAGCTGATTAACAACAACCACTGATACACAAGCAGCTAACTAAAGAGAGTACCCTAGCCAGCTTTAATACTTCACAAGCTGAAAGCCTTAACTGATTCCCACCACCACACTCTGTTGAGGAAAAGTTAAAATCTTGCAAAGATCTTTGTCAAAGAAAAGAATTCCAGAAACATAGCTTTCAGATCAAATATGCTGAATTAGCTGTCTGATACTTAGAAGCATCAGTTTAAGTGTTAAAATTAAACTGTTTCTTCACAACAAAATTCAACTAAAAAACAACCAAAAATGTGAAGTTGGTACACTTCAAAGCACTTTCCAAGTATGGAAGTTAATTGCTCAAAGAGCAGGATTAGATTCAATTTTTTCTAATCCAAGTGACTAAGATTAGAAAAAAAAATTGAAATATAATCATGCAAAACCTTAGAAAAATACAATATTAATAATTACATGCACAAAACTCAGATAAGTTTATCCAACTTATTCAAAAGCATAACACATTTGGAAGTTTCACATACCATATATTCCTTCCCATTCTGAATCTTCAGATGGTGAAGAAAGAAAATGAGCAAGTCACTCTAATGTGCCAGTATCTCAAAAGGCAAAAGTATTCCAGTTAAATAACACTGGTGATTTAAGCAGTAGCACAGCCTTGATTTCTAAGGAAACTCCTAGAATGAAGTCTATTGATAAAAATTACTTTGTGTATTTGATACATCCATATAATGTCAGTATTTCAAATCAGAGCAAGTTAGGGTAAAAAGGCTTCCTTGGTTTAAAAACAAACAACATTCAGTAAAAACAGTTGTTCAGTCTAAAGTCTAAACACGCTTCAGATTTGTAATTGATATAATTCAATAGCAAGGCCTCATCTCTGCTCCAATTCTAGCAACCCCGTTTTAGATTCCACTAGTAGTGGCACAATTTTTTTTTTAATCAATAACTGAAACAAATCCAGAAACATATTCACTACATTCCACAACACATCTGTATAGTCATTAAATTGATAAACACAACTCATTCACGTCTTCAGCAGCCCCCACCTTCTACAATTTGGGGTGGAACCTGGACAACCTGTCAGAGGTTAAATTTCTAATGTATGATGACCACGTCCATTTAAAATCACAGGTAAAAAACTCATCAACCCCAAGAAAAGAAACATCACGTTCAAATGTGAATCTTTTACCATAAATACGACCAGACGTGGTATCCAGCCCAGTCTCCAGCACTTCCCAGAGTATCTCAGATGCAGGGTGAAAGCAAGCCATGAAGCCATAGATCTTTTAAATTACTCTTTTAGACCACAGCACGCTCCCCAGTAGTGCTGGATCACAAGTCTGTTTAGTCACGTTCAAGTCCTTTAATGTTGGGAGAAAATCTTTATTTATTTTTAATCAGCTTTACTGAAAAAAAGTGCTGTTGGCGAATAATGAATGATTTTGCTCACATCAGAAAAAGCGGAATTGGTTGAGAGTACATTCAGTGGGTAGGTATACAGAGATACATACAGACACTGAAAGCATTCGATTTCACAGTTGCTGAATCTCAACCTATCCTTTCAGTTTATCCTGAAGCAGGCAGATTTTAACTGGACCCATTCCTATTTCAACCTGTGTTCTGTATTTTCACTGAGTAGGTGATACTTCCACTCTTTGCCATCCCCAGTTCCAGAATACAGAACCTGCTTCCCTCGCCCCTCTCCCCTTCACCCTACTGGCTTTTCAAACAGAAGCCTCAGGCTCTCATTTCTGAATCAACTATTAAGGACACTACAGAACTACAGCATGGCTGAGGCTGGCCCAACCCTGCCCCAGTAGGGCCACCCGGAACAGGTGCCCAGCCCCATTCTATGTCACTTCCCAGAAAGCTCACCAATACCACACTGAAACACTGTGAACTGGGATTAACATTTTGACCTTTTACAACTTTCTGCAGTATTCTATGTTTCAGGCGCAGACTACAAACAGACATCCAGGACTTCTACTGAACTGGTATCTTCATTAGAATAGTAGTGGCACAATTCCTCTTAATAGCGCTGCACTACATAAGGAAGTCCCTTCCTAACACCTATCAAAGGAGAGACCAGAACAAGAAGCAGCTTTAACCTGCCAAGCTTTCCTCGGCTCTCTGTGGATGAGGCATACTGAGGGACCACTGAGGAATCTGCCAAGAAGAGCAAGAGCTCTGCCCCTTCTAAGGTACCAGGATGGATTACAGAGGGTAAAAGGACTCCTGCGCCAATGTTATACCCATTCATTCACAGCAGCAAAGACCTCTCATGTTCCAACAGCCAACTATTGTCTCTAAAAAAAAAAAAATAAATTTAATAGGCAACCTTACTGAAGGTCCACAACAGGATCATTATTCTTTAGAGCTGGAATATTATTTTAAGAAATCAACATTATCCTAATTAGCAGTGGAGCTGAATGTTTCTAGTGCAAAACATGAATTCAACATCAGAATACTAATAATCAGTTCAATTATAGTCTGAAAAACTGAAACATCTCTGAACAGCAGTGTTCTCCTTCCATAGGTTACTTTAGCTATAAATCCCTTCTTTGCCTATAGAAGTCAAAACTTCAGACACACAAAACATTCAGCTTGTTTAGAAGAGCTTTCCAAACAACTGGATTCAATTGTTTTCCTGAAGATGAAAACAGCACATTTATGACTTCAGAACAGTAAAGTGTCTCAGACTTCAGAATTTAAAGTTGGTTTGTTGGGTTTACCAAAAAATATAATCACTTAAGTTTGCTTTAAAGACAGTTTTTCATTAACAACGTGCCTGTCCTTTGCTTAAACAGATTACAGAAGGAAGCGTGGTTGTTGAACCTAACGAACCAGGTTTTCAGAGGCCCTAGCAACTGTAAGGAATCCAAAAGCTGTTTGCATGCCTATGTGGATACTTACTGCTATGTTAAAGGGGAGCGAGGCATGGCCCTCACACTACAAATTCTAGTTAAGGCTGTCACCACTCAGAATATTTTGTGCTTTCAGATGCTAAGTCATCGTGAAAAGAGAAATGGAATAAACAAACTAAACTATTATGATGGGCAAGTACAAGGTATAGAAACACTTGCATGTAAGTTCAACTAAACCCAGACCCCTACACTTCCATGTGCAGGCCTAACCAGTTCTCAAATCTAAACAGCTACTAAAAACCATACACAAATAATAATAATAACTGAATGGCTGGGAAAAAAAAAAGCTTATGCAGAAATAATTTGAAAATGAATATTTCATCTGGCTGCAGTTGCTAGAACTTTGTTCCCAGAATTAATAACCAATATGCTCACGTGAGATCTGAGCATTAAGAGATTCAGGAAGAATAAGAGAAACTAGTTTTGCAAGTTGAACGTATTAAGATCCTAAGGACGCAGTCATGAACCCTCAAGTGAAAAGCCACTCAGATCTGAGACACTGAATGCATGACCGACTGTACTGCAGGTTGCAAGTTAGGATCAAGCCTCACAAAGGAGAAGGAAATCACAGCAATGAACACCAAGTTCCCGGGAAACCACATCAAGCAAGTTGGAGCTAAACTGCTTGTTCTAGCAGCAGTGCCATCATTCTACTTTTTGCAAGCTATACTTAACATTGGGGAATAAAATGTGACTAAAACGTGACTCAAGTAACAAGAGAAATCACCTTCACTGCCAAACTGCAAAACAATACAAAATCACAGCATTAGGCTGTTTTGCTGGATGGAGCTTTGGGCAACCTGGTCTGGTGGGAGGTGTCCTTGCCCACGGCAGGGGGGTTGGGACAAGATGATCTCTAAGGTCCCTTCCAACCTGAACCATTCTATGATTCTATGACTCTATGATGGAAACCTAAACACCTTATTTAAGGCTTGGAAGGGTATTTTCAGCAAAACCATTCAGATCAATGTGAACCCCAGTAAAAATATTTTAAATAACTATCTCCCAGATATTAAATTTTTAAATTTAAATTTAAATGATTAAATTTTTAAATTTAATATCTGGGACATTAAATTATTTAATATTATTTAATTAAATAATATTAATTATTTAATTAATTATATGATAATTAATGAATATTAATTAATTATTGATTTAATTAATAGATTACTGATATTATCTAAATTTAAATATCTCCCAGAAACATTAACTTATTTTCCAGTCACTTTCAATTAACAGCTTTTATCAGTAAGCTACTAGGTTCTTAGTGTTTCCTTCAGATATTTTTAGTGTTTAGATTTTTCCTAATGATATTCTAATGGTAAAGACAAGTACTCCTTAACTAGGGGACATGACTGCTTTCTGTCTTTCAACCTCACACATTCATTGACTGGTATCAATTTTGTCCCACCTTTTTAGATAAGGGGATGGAACCCACAATTGAAAGCCCTCTAACTGGCTTACTCTTCTTTCCAGCTTCTGTTCTGTCCATTTTCTACATCTCTACACCAAGTACTACAGGAAATTAGAGCATGGGAACCTCGGATCAAAAATGATTCACCTAATCGTGGAGAGAAGTGGCAAACTTCTATTTAGAGATCTACAGAAATCGTTCTCACAAACATAAGCAATGGTACATCCTAGATTTCTCAAATATTGTGAAATCATCTCAAATACTGCAAGCCTAGATGTAAGCACATACCTCAGAGACCAACTACCCTCACAACACCAGCCATCAATCGCTGACGACTTATAAAGCCAGCAGTAGGTTTTAGAAGACACCAAGTAGTTTTCCTTTAAGACTGCAGATAGCTTTACATCTAAGCACTTGCAAAAGTACATAAAATAGTATTTATAAGAACGTCCAAAGGTAAAGCCTGAAAACTCCTATTTCAGCACAACTACTAGTACATGTACTGTAATGATCAAACCGATTTGTTTCAATGCAGATTTTTTTTTTCTATAACTTTTTAGTGTTTTGAAAAACAACTCATTTCCAATTTCATTGCAAATATCTCAGACACTAAATTCTGAAAGACTTATTTAGTCAAGCCTTACCATAGAAGTAACAAAGTTAAGTGGGACTGTGTTTATCTAGTTTGGTTCTGTAACATGAATATTAAATATCTATTTTCCAACAGCCGTATCTCAGAACTACAGAATGAAAACACATTTTTGTTAAAACAGAAGCCACTATTTCATCTGTAAATTTCTGGGGTAATTCATTAATAATTACACATTGACCAAAGCAGCATAAAGAAAGATATCATTTTAGCAAGTCTACCTCCTTCCATTCTCCTGTAACTCTCCCTCTGATAACACATGTACTCACACACTCACAGAAATATCACTTAATCCTAATCAACTTTTCTAACCTCATGCATACAGAAAGAGTGAACCAAACAGCCCTCAACACCTGTAAGAACTACGAGCTTATTGTTACGCTCAGCTTCGCAATGTCAATTCTGGACTTCTGAACACTTTGCTAGGGTCAAAATTTACAGGCTGTCGCATCTGTGTGCGAGTTAGTTTCAGAAAAAAATACTACACAAATAAAGTACCTGCAGCTTCCAGTAAGGCTTCTAGTCTTGCTTGTGTTTCTGGATCCACAGTTCTCAAGTCCGCACCTTCTGCAGCACTCGATAGGAACAATTCCGATGTGGTTTTAAGCACTGGGTTATCAAGATCTTCTTGGTCCAAAATAAATGATTCAACCTGTTTGCCAAGTTAGAAAAACATTTTTACCACTTTTGACTTTTCATAATGAATCTAGAATATTACGAAATTCACAAAAGAAGTTAACTGTGATATCATAATGTTTTAACTACACAGATTTTAGGATTTCATCTACCTTTCCAGTGAGTTGACCAGATATCTTCTAAGGCTCTAGCTAATAAAGAACTCGCACGAGAAACAGCTTATCCTAAAAATAATTAACAAGAGCTGAAACTAAAGCAAGAGTAACTCAGATTAAGTATAGAAAACAAATGTTGTATTTGCCTTTAACCACCAGAACATACTGCCACAAGAGGCTGTGCAGCATCTTTGTCACCAGCATTTTATTTCATTATTAAAACAAACAAACAAACAAAAAAAACCATCAGTAATGACTTTGGTATGGTTGAACCTATGTGAGAGCAAAAGAGGATCCAATGATTTCCCAAGGTACCTTTCAGCTTCCTTTTGAAATGTTATTTCAGCTAATGTAGCACAAGCATTTTTCTTTGTTTTGAGTACAAACAAGATAGCCAAGTACTATTCAAACCAAAACAATTCTTTCCACGATGGCACTTAATATTACCCCAGTCATCAATGTTTCCTAGACAAGAACAGATATGTAGAACGATTAAGCAAGCAAGCATTCCAACTAAGCAGTGCTAATGCTGTTCCGCCACTGGTCCACATGTTCTCAAAATACAAGTTCATGGAATTACTCAACATAACGCACTGCAGTTTTAGGACAGCTTGCCAGTGTAAACAAGGAGGACACCTGACTCATACTTTAATGAGAACAAAACTACATTTCAGAATCTCTCTCGAGTTCAGACATAACTCCTATTTTCAGCAATATTTTAAAAAGAAAACATGGGCACTATTTCATAATTGGATATTACCTGTTCAATACTATTGGTGTCTTCAGTAACCCTTAGAAATGGGACATATACTGCTGTTCTTTATCACCTCTTATCCTA
Organism: Penelope pileata; assembly: GCA_013396635.1. Taxonomy (NCBI): domain Eukaryota; kingdom Metazoa; phylum Chordata; class Aves; order Galliformes; family Cracidae; genus Penelope; species Penelope pileata. Next base: position 47,529 of record WBMW01002181.1, on the reverse strand, counting down.
ATCCCATCTTCCTTTCTCTATTTTCCACTAATTCTTCACATTATCTATTCCACACCAGCAATAAACAGGCAGGGGAATAAAACAGGCAGAGTCACAGGTGTGTGCATGCCTACAAGGCTACGATGTCATTGGCATCACTGAGACGTGGTGGGATGGCTCTCATGACTGAAGCGTAGGAATAGATGGGTATAAACTCTTTAGGAAAGACAGGCAGGGGAAAAGGGGAGGGGGGGTTGCTCTCTGTATCAGTGACCAGCTGGAGTCAACGGAGCTCCTCGTGGGGATGGATGAGCTGCCAGAGAGCTTATGAGTCAGGGTTAAAGGGAAGGCAAGGGAAGGAGGCATAGTAGTAGGGGTCTGCTACAGGCCGCCTGACCAGGAAGACCGAGTGGACAAGGCTCTCTATAAACAGATAGAAATAGTCTCACATTCACAAGTTATGGTCCTCATGGGGGACTTCAACCACCCTGATATCTGTTGGGTGGACAACACAGCAGGGCATCAGCAATCAAAGAGGTTCCTGGAATGTACTGATAATAACTTCCTCTTCCAAGTGGTTCCGGAATCCATGAGAAAAGGTGCCATGCTGGACCTGGTCCTCACCAACAAGGATGGGCTGGTGAGTAATGGGAGGCTCACAGGCAGCCTTGGCTGCAGTGATCGTGAAATGATAGTTTGAGATCCTTAGGGCAGCTAAGANAATACAAAGAGGTGGTCCGAGCAGCCAGGGACCAGGTTAGGAAAGCTAAAGCCCAGATAGAATTAAATCTAGCCAGGCACATAAAAGGGAACAAGAATGATCTCTAAGGTCCCTTCCAACCTGAACCATTCTATGATTCTATGATCATCTTGTTCCAACCCCCCTGCCATGGGCAAGGACACCTCCCACCAGACCAGGTTGCCCAAAGCCCCATCCAGCCTGGCCTTGAACACTTCCAGGGAGGGGGCATCCACAACTTCTCTGGGCAACCTGTTCCAGTGTCTCTCCATTCTCACAGGGAAGAATTTCCTCCTTATATCTAGTCTAAATCTACCCTCTTTCAGTTTGTAGCCATTACTCCTTGTCCTGGCCCTACCTGTCCTTGCAAAAAGTCCCTCCCCAGCTTTCCTGTAGGCCCCCTCAGGTACTGGAAAGAAGCTATAAGGTTCCCCCGCAGCCTGCTCTTCTCCAGGCTGAACAGCCCCAACCCTCTAAGCCTGCCCTCATAGGGGAGGTGCTCCAGCACCTCTAAGGTCCCTTCCAACCTGAACCATTCCATGATTCTAAACTACCACCATATTCAGTTCTATCACACAACACTTGAAGAAATGCACAGTTCATGCTCCAAAAATCAAATCAGGCCATCAACAAACTCAGTAAAGTGCCTTATTGTATGAAGGATGCTTATGAGTCTGGAGAGTTCCATGTAATCCTGCTATTCAAGATGAACCTCTGCTAATTTCTCCATTTTTTTGGTATGACAATGTTCTGTAACATCCCCTAGCCTCCAAGCCAACCAGCAGGTTCCCAGTACAATGCCATGTTAATGTGTGAATACAAAGGGCATTGTATTAATGGGAGAAGGGAGTAAGAGTAGCTTTTAGGAACACAGATCATCTCAGTGGATCTGAGTAATATTGGCCAACTTACAGGTATTGTACCTCATGTGCCCACACACAAACCTTAATGGTAAGGCAGCAGGCTATGACTTAGGGCTTTAAGCAGCAAAACTTCTAGGTTAGTCCAGACAAGACACAAAAGTCCTAAAATAAAGAAAATGGTCAGTGTAAGTAAGAGCTGGGGGAGGGGTGGGGGGGAATCAGAAAGTTAGTTACCTGAACCAGTGATAAACATTTTTACTACAGAAAAAGAAGATCTAGTTCTGACACACAGCAAAAATATATCCCTACACTAAAATTCCCCTCTGCAGAATTCAAATTTCAGGTTCTGTCCATCTAGCCCATGTAAGGACACTCCCTGCTGGCAGAAGGCCTGAAGCAAAGATGACCTGTAGAAAAATGCACAGTTATCAACAGGAGCACTTCAGGGTATTTTATTAGTCTCCCCCAAGACGACACAGAGAACTCTGCTTCATCAATATGCCAGAAATATCATTCCTATTACAAAACCATGAACGACGTACTGACCAGTAGAAAAATACCACGCTGCAAGAAGGAAAATAACACCTACGTACAAGAGGTTGTATTGCATGCTAAATGGTTTTGGTTTGGTTTGTTTGGTTTTTTTCCCCCTTTTTCAATTATACTGCTAAACAATAGCACCCCCCCCCTCAAGCTTTTGAAAACATACCAAAGGGTGTGAAAATGTTACCTGCCACTGAAACAGCCACACTTCAGAACAAACAACACTCCAGAAACTCTCAAACTGACTTCTGGCAAGCTTATCCTTCAGACTCTGTACAGCCTGACGACACCCTAGTCAAAAGGCCCATGTTCCACATCACCTGATAGATTTTGTTTTATTTTTTTTTAGTAAGTGCTTACTAACATATCCAGAATACAAATATATCTTTTGTGTGAACACGGTGAAAATCCACACACAACATGTTAGAGCATTCATGCCACCGCCCATCTCTGAGAAGTTCCAATGCATCTTCAAGTCAGAACACCTGACATTTCTGTAGCTGGAAGTAGTTTCTCACACACAGACATGGCTACAGGGGATGAACAGCTGGACAGTTTATAACAGCAGAGTAAGAAATGTCCTGATCAACAAGACATCACTTGTGAATGAAAACAACCTGTGATGATTACATAACAACCAAACAATACCAAATATATCAAACAAGCTTAGAATTAACACAAAAAACCCACAACCAAATAGATTTCCCTTTTGCATTCCTGGAAGATTTAATATAGTGTTCACACAAAATTTAGGCACTTTGCTCTGCCCTAATCAGATCTGTAGCAAAGTAAAAGAGTAACTGGTCACCGCACTATTTTTGGATTATTTTGTGACCCACAGTTGATAAGCATCTTACTTGGCAAGGTTCATATAATTGTTAAGGTTGGAAAAGATCTCTAAGATCATCAAGTCCAACCATCAACCCAGCTCCACTAGGAATACACAGATTCCAGACATCACTCTAATTCCCAAAATAATTACAAGTAGGAATTCCCAACAAAAGACTCCAAAAACACTGCAAGCCAGTGGCTGCATGGGACCTGAGGCCAGGGCACCAAACGCGGGCACACCCGCTGCACCGCTGTGCAGAGGAACAAAGGACCTTTCAGAAGCCCTGCCAAAGACTGCAACAATCCCACAGCTCTGCAGATCCAGTTCCACCACCGGGTTGTCCCTCTGTAGTAGCTACATTCACAGCTATTTAGACTCAGCTACACCAGTATTTATATGTTAACACTGCGACTGAGTTCACCTCGGGGCAGGGGTACCGTACATAAAGACATCTTCGAAAGCGCTAACATCAAAAATAACACTAGCCACTCTTGTAAGATTGGCAATGGCAATATAGGGTTAGGAGCACATTTCTGTTTTCAAGTCTAAGCTGATCTGCAGTGAAATGAATGTGGTTTTTGGCTTTTTGTTTTTTAAAATACATTTCCACACCAACGAGAACTAAGCTGCAGGTTACTGACAAAAGCAGTACTTTTCCCAGAATAGCCTGGACTGTTCCCGAATAGCTTGCTCCTGATAGGACACACAGATGGGAAAGCTTCCTACTGCAGGTATACCTGCACCATCCCTTCCTCCTCCTCCTGCAGACAAGGGCAGCCACAAAGACCGCTCTCTCCATCTTCTGCTTTCCTGTGTTCCAAGCCGTTGCTTTTGGAAGAGCATCTTTACAAAAAGCATTCATAGGTAAGACAAAGCTGCTAGGAAATCACTTCCTGGAACTCAAGCTTTCCAGATACCTGCAAGCAATGAACACTCTTCTGAGGTGTCAGGCCTCCATGCCTTATGCTTGGAGTGCAAGCCCTGTGGCTGCGACTCCCAAGCAATATCACAACGCCAATAAAACTACTATCCAATTTTTGAATTGGGTAACTCTTCCTACTTATTCCTATGCCAATTCCATTTTTCCATTCCATCTCAAATGTGTCCCGATACATACAGGGACCCTGACTTCCTTAGGAAAGTCTGTATGATATACAGGCTGAAAGTTCATGGTTATAAAGTTGAAACAGATCATCCACATTTAAACTACTTTCATTCCATAATTAAGATGTACAGCACTGTTTCAGAATCACACCAGGAATATATGGTGGTTTTGTCTGACAAATCTTACCTCTATTTTTATATCATGTTCTTTATTACACTGAATGCCAATATCTGACTACTACTCTATCATCGTTCCTCCTTTAAAATATCTTGGGAGTAGTGATAAAATAGCAGGTATCACACCACTAAGTTAATACCATGAATGAGCTTGTTATTTCAAATTTGACGTAAAACCTCTTTCAATTTCACATTTAAAGAACGTCAGCTTCAAAACAACGAAAAATAATAAGCCCAAGAAGAAAGCCAAGCACACAACCAGCACTTACTTGCGTGGCACTGAGATCCTTGTACAAGCACGCTGTCATGCCCCAGGGCAGACCTCACAACACCAGAAGGCCCAGTTCAGGTTTGCTTTAACAAGTACTTTTCAATGCTGATCCCCCAAAACTCAAGTGTAAGTCAAATATTTTTACATTAACATATAATCCTGGCATTACTATTTCAATTTCAAGAGAACGGGCAAAAGAGGAAAAAAGCATGCAGAAACAAGTACTTTCACAGAACTTCCCAGTGGGACGTCAGTACACTACCCCTTCCTTGCACTTCAAAGCTAGGGAAAGGAAAGAACACTTCAGAGTTAGTATCAGAATCACAAAAACACAAGGTTGGAAAGGACCTACAAGATCACCTAGTCCAACCATCCTCCTATCACCATCACTACCCACTAAGCTACTAAACCATATCCCATAGCACCTCATCCTGACTCTTCTTGAACACCGCCAGGGACAGTGACTCCACCACCTCCCTAGGCAGGCCATGCCAGTGCCTGACCACTCTTTGGGAGAAGAAGTTTCTCCTTATATCTAACCTGAACCTCCCCTGGCACAACTTGTGGCCATTTCTTCTTGTTCTGTCATTAGTTATCTGGGAGAAGAGGCCGACCCTCTCCTCATCACAACCTCCCTTCAGGAAGTTGTAGAGTGCGATGAGGTCTGCCCTGAGCCTCCTCTTCTCCAGACTGAACAATCCCAGCTCCCTCAGCCACTCCTCATAAGACTTGTACATCATTTAAACAACATAAATGATAATTCAGCCATAATTAAGAAAATATACCCTCTCTGTTAGGCTTGAACTGTAAATTTGGAAGACTGTTTCTTAAATAAAAAAATATCAGCTCAAGCAAATCTAAATCACTTATATCCATTAATCACCAGATCATCTTCCAGTTCTGGATCACCACATCTCATGCTAACTACGGCTGCTAACAACAGTTACAGGGTTGTGGAGATATCACCACACCAACAAAGAAAGCTCAAAGTAGCTGAAGCATGATTTCCAGTCACTGCTCATCCTATGACAAGTCATGCAGATATCAAACACTTTCTCATGAGTTGAATTAACAATAAAATGGCAGAAAACTCAAAAAAAAAAAAAAAAACCCGAAGTCAATAGTTTTCCACCACTCCATTGAACTTCCAACGTCCAATACTCAGGAGGAGGGGGTCTGAGGAGCTAGAACAATTTCTCTTCTGCAAAAAGCAAGCCGTCAGATCATGTTAGCTCTTCATGAAGCTACAAACCTGGTGAGAGTCTGACCCCAAATTTCAGGGGGAGCTGTTAGCACCTGCATGCCTTCTGAGCTCAGTGCTCCACAAATCATACACGTGGATCCAATGAATGCAGTCTTGTCTAATAATCTGATAACCTGTTCTCATGTCAACCTCTCTTTCCGGAAGAGTGAGGTCTCAACATTCAAATGACTACATCCTAAGTTACCTAGAGGCTCATACCATGCTGAAATTCACGCTGGCCTTTCTATCACTCTCAGAGCTGGGGCTAGAGAGATATTTTTCAAGGCCTGTATAAACAATTTTGTGTGCGCTCTACTACTGCAAAACGAGCAAAAACCATAATGTAACTACCGATCCATCAGAGAGCCATTTAAAACACCTATCATACTGAATACCACAATACAGATCCCTATCTAAAATATGCTCCACTGAAAGATCCAGATGTAGCAGTAAGAGGGCTTTATAACTGTTTCAGAAAAACAACTAAACATGTACATCCCACATACGGCACTGAGCTTAACCTAAGACATCCAGAATGTTAAGCAGCCATTTCATGGACGCCCTTTCCCCTTGCCACACTACCTTGTCACACTGTGGATGAGCACATACACAGAACAGCAATGCTCTGAAGCTGCCACGATGGCGGAAGATGACTCAAAGGTGGACAGATCGTTTGGCCCTGAAAGCCGATCTTCTCTTTTCCCTTGGGTTGAAACACAGTGGATTTACTGCCTGCTACCCGCTACCCATCTAAGAACATTAGCTTTATTCATGATTTTGGAAAGGGAAGAGTTCAACAGGGTTAGGGATTTTCCTAGAAGAAACTCACAGTTAATTAGTAATCTCTGTGATTTACTGAAGGCAAATGAGAATAACTTACGGGCCTAGCTGAAGCTTAACACCCAGGAAAGAATAAAGAAAACAACTCAGAGGAGCTTTTCAGTTAGCCTGCTACACACCACAAAGTAAAACATTCATTTATTACTTGAAAAAACGGAATCACCTCTCCTGTAGACTGGCCCAATTCCTGGTCAGAACAGCCAGCCACACATGTTCATTCCCACTTACTGCTCCAACAAACAAATGCAGTCACTCAACCATCGGCAACTCTGCTCAGTCTAGGACACTGCTTCGGGTCAGGCATGCTATGGAAGAGCTAGAGATAAAAAGAAGTTTGAAAACAAAAAAAAAAAAGCAGCGTAACTCCTTTCTAAAAGAGGCAAAAAATAAGTTAAGTGGTCTCAGCCCTGGTAAAGCAATTAAGAAAAGGCAAGATTTAGCACAGGACGAATTATTTTATTTACATTTTTTGTAGTACGTGCTTTCCATACACATCTGAACAGAAGATGCAGAATACTGTAAAAAAAGGTTTTGAAGATTTCTATTAAAAATATCTCTGAGATCTTCAAAGAATCAATAATTTCTCAGCTAATATTTAGTAACGAGGTGCAAGAGTAAAAGACAATATCCTCTGATATGGTGCACTTCTTCCATAAATTTTCCTTGCTCAGCATCCCTCTGAAAATATGCAGAATGAAACCACTGCACCTCCACAACAAACGGGTAGAGCTAGATGCCAGGAAGAAGAAGAAATAAACACAGAACAAAGAGCTATCTATTAATGATGTGCACTAAAAGTTTATAGCTCAGACAAGCACATCACCCTAACAAAACGAATCCCTAAACCCAAATATTAATTCACCTCTACTCACTTTTCTTCTCTTAATTCAGAGGCAGCATGGTATTATAACACGGCTTGTAGGAATAAGGATGCTCTAGAAAACAGTTTTTACCTTTTGGAAGTTAAACTCATCTTTATTTTTTATCACAAATGATCGAGGTCATATGAGGTGTCAATAAAAAGGTTTCTATTAAAAATAACTCAAGGCCAAACCTTTGCAAAAAATTCCTAACTTTACACAACTTGAACAAACCATCAATTTCTTAATTCTTACAGTAACCAACATCTCAATCAGGAAGATGAGAGGCTTTAAAGAGGACTTCAGACAGTATCTGCAACAGTGTGCATGGGCTGTATCCACACGGATTCACACAGGCAAAACTGAAGCACCTTACTGAAGCTTGAGGCTTCAGAGCTTAATTCACACGCCGAGTTCTGCAAATAGTCCTCAGAAATGATTTTCAGAATTTTTTAGAAACTTTTTCTCGCTTCATGAAGTTTTAAGTGAGAAACAAGCCTAGAAAAATTGCCTTTTCTGTATGTCAGACTTTCCTCAGTTTCAAACTGAAGAGTCACTTCTCCTTCCCTCCAACAACAGCTTAATATCTCTTAAGTATCTTCACATATGTTACAAAAACTCAAAACGACCTACTAAGATCAAAGCCACGCAGCCTCCTCACCTGCAGGGGCTAAAACCCAATTCTGAACTCCCTCACCAAGCATGCCAATCCAGCAAGGTAACTGCTCCCAGGCATAAAGGTCAGGCCACAAGCACCCACAGAAAAAGGAGCGCCTTTCTGGTCCCCTCCCCTCCACACCTACCCTTTTCTTAACTGAACATCACAGGGATGGCTTGGCCTCTAAATACAGGATAATACTGCAACTGTATCACCCTGCTGCACTTATAGCTGTACCTCAGAATCTTCTGAGATGAGGACAGGAGGGAGGAGAGCATCCCCATAGCAAGGGGGAGCAGCTGGGTATCCCCCATTTAAGTCTCTTCATTTGCCAGCTGTAGGCTTGTTTAGCCTTAATGCCCAAACGAACTCTTCTCCCCCATCCCCTGACAGTAACCAGTTCACTGATGAAACCTACCTGCAAATTTGTAACTAAATATATACCTTCTGCTAAATTTGGTAAGTCTTCCCTTACAAAGGGGATGCCCTCCATATTTATATAATTACATAGCACCGTTTCACATCCTTACTTTCTATAGCTGTCATTAAAAAGGTTGCCGACATTTATTTTAGGTCACGCACTCAAATGGGTCAAGCCGCACAGAAGAGAAATCAGAATTCTCCAAAAAATTTTAGAAATCATTTTAAAGTGTTACTGAAAATGAAGTATTAACTACAACTAGACAGATTGGTTCTGGCTACCACAGGTCAGACTTAAAAGTAACTGAGACACCTACCAAGATTTCCCAAGAATTAGATGCCTAGTCAGGCTGAGCATGAATGAACACCCTACTAAATGGCTATATGCATTACTAAGCCTCTGAGTGCTTTCAGAAATCCCATCCTGTTAGCCCTCCCTGCTTTCTAATCAATGAATAATACTAGAAGAAAATTCTCCATTTTGTTCCACCTCTTACTTCCAGAACTTTGAAAGAGCTATTAAAAATAAATAAATAAATAAACACTGACTGTTAAACTGAGACTTAACATTTTCAGAGGAGAGGCTTTTCTGCCTAGTATTGTCTAACTTAATATACATCAACTTTTTGAACTCCTATTCCTTATGGTTAAGGAAAATCCTACTTGCATTATTTTAAATAATACATTGAAACTAAAGTTTGTAAGCATTAAGTTGAACTCAAGTCAGAGATGCATTGTTGAGACCAAGCAGTGCCGTGTTAAAAAGGTTCACTGATGTAACAGTAACTTTAATAGGTTACATTACCAATTTAAAAAACCAGTTAAGTACTTACTTAGAATCCAAAAACAAACAAACAAACAACAACAAAAAAAACTTTAAGAGACCAAGGATATGTGAAAAAGTGACTTAAACCCAGACAGAATCTCCAAGCACTGAAGTGATTTGGAGCGCATGTCATTCGACTAATAATTCTGCTTATTGCAGGAGGTAGGTTACGTCTGATTTTTAATTATGCTTTATGTAAATATCCCAAGAGGCTTATGCAATAGGTAGAGGCTTAAGTAAGGCAAGCTGGAGGAGGCAGGCAGCCTGCTCTGGAGAGGGAGGCCCAGAGCCGGGCTGGCTGAGCCTCATCGGGTGACTCCGAGCCCCAAGTAACAAAGCAGGGGACTCGCTGCACCTACAACACTCACCACTAAAGGCCACTTACTGAACAGAGTTCCAAGATCCTTCAGCACTTTTGTCACCACAGCTGGCTTCCCATGCTTGATTTACAGCAGATCAGCAAACCACACATTCTTGCAAGCACTAACTGTCATATTTACCACCTTCTTCGACTCCACATGTCCGCAGCCCAGCTTTCTGCCAAGACAGCGTTTGGTAAGAGCCTGCATGCTCTGCAGCCGTAAGCCCTCTGCAACCAAGAACCCTATGGACTCCATACACATGCACCATTAATCACTGCCCTGACAGCATGCCTTCACCCTGACCTACAGGCTTCTCAACCAGCATCAGTGCTGAGCACTTACTGCCTTTGGCACCATGCTAGGTGCCAGCAGAACTCATAAACAGCATTAAGAGTGTACTTAAAGATACATCAAAATTTCACTCCAAGTGAGTTGCAAGCTGCATCCGAATCCCAAGCTTCTGCATTCCAAGCAGTGAGGTCAAAGCCACTTTGCTTTGCCTCCCAGAACACAGCTCCTGCTGGAAGTCTCTCCAAGTACCCAAAGAGCCACAGCTTCCCTTCTATTTTACACAACACCAGAAAGCCTCCTGGCCTCCTCCTTCCATGGCCAAAGGCGTGCTTCAGCTTGCAATTGCTTCTGTTTGCATGTGATAATTTTAACTGGTAATTCTAGAAAATACTCCATACAGCTGCATTTGAATTTCATCTTACAGGTCTCTTACGACTCAGTCGCACAGGACCCACCCCCAGCTGCCTCCCAGGCAGCTGCCTGTCGCCAACCGCAAGCAGGCATTGAACTGGGACACAAGAAAGCTTCATTTTCCCTCCTCATTTTTCAACAGATGCTAAACCCAGCGCCCTCTCCTCACTGGCTTCACCTGTAAAATGGAGACAGCACTCCCACTATAACTTCTTGAAGATCTGATGTAAGAAATGCAATACAATTTTTAAAATACTAAGCTAAAACGTATTGCCTTTTTCATTCACTAAATAACAACTTCATTATGCTCTTCTTCCTGCACTTCTCTGATGATGTTTTTTCTACTTAATCTGCCATTTTAACAAAATCTACTTCAGCATATTACACTTAAACAAATACAAGGAAACAAAAACTAAATACCACTGCAGAAACACAGCTCAGCCTACAGAATACTGCACCATTATTTTCATGACTTCAAAAGTAGAGAAGAGAGTACAGATTAAGGCAGCATGGCAAATGCTCACATTATTTAATTCTCCCTTCTCGTTCTCACTAATTCCACACAGTGGTAGCAGTTGAAGGAATACACCCAGATTAGTGACTCATGACACAAGACCACAGTTCAAATAGTCACTGGGTTTTCAAAGCAGTGCTGCTCAAGAACGGCAAGGTTCCATCCCAAGAGTTCAGTTGTCTTTTCTTTGTTCAAAAACAAAACAATCCAAAAAAAAAGGCAACAACAACAACAAAAAAATCAAACCTCCCCAAAAAACCTACTATACATTGGCAACAGGTACTTCTTTAGTTCTCATACACACAGAAGAAAACTGATAATTCACTTCTGGGCCTCACAGCCATACCCCATCACCTAGCAAGGCTTTAGAGATGCAAGGTGCATTCTTCCCACCCAGTAGCAGCGGGGGGGTTGGAACCTGAAGATCTTAAATCTCCTTTCCAACCCAAGCCATTCTATGATTCACCCACATTTCTTCCACAGGTTACTCTCCACAACCAGAAACACAAAACCCAAGAATCTCTCATTGGTCCAACTCCTCTAAATGTGCTCTGGACATCTCCAAGTGTTTTAACTCCAACTTCATTTTGATGATGTATTTTCAATAAGAAAGCTCTTTCTGTTTTTTTCAAACAAGTAATTTTACTTTAACAGCTACCTGTGAACTTTTTTTTCTTTTACTTCAGTGCTAACCTCCCAGACACATTATTTATAATAGCCTATCTTAAAACTTGCTATAAGTCAAAAGACCAACCAAGTGCTTAGTAAACACCTTGGCTGCTCAATCTTCCCATCCTTTAACTAATAGGGCAGGCTCAAAAAAGGATAAGCTTCCACAGCAGAACTCTGCCACTTCCATCTTGAACAAGAGACAAACACTGGGATATAGTCCATTTACACCATTTTCTAGGTTCCGCAACAAGGACACATTGAATTGTGAGTAGACAGACACAAAAGACATCAGCAGAAACTCATGAGTTACTTATGTCCTATTCATTCTAGTACAGGCCTTCCATCTCCCAAAAAGAGGCAGACACCTCAACATGCAATCCTGTACAATCCTATGCTCAGAATACCGGGCATCTAAGGAACACTCTCAACTGAGTTTTATCTGCTTTATCATTAGATTTTGAGCACAGTTGTGTGTCCTGCTGTTAACACAAGTTTCAACTCCGGCTGGGCAGCCACAAACAACGTGTAAATGTGGGTCTGCATCAGTTGATTTATTTTTTAATTCATTTCTCATTTCAGACTTCAGGGGGTCTAAGTAAAAGAGGATAATCAATGGAAGGCAGAAAATTTAGATGAAGGAGGACAGATGCAGGCTCTCCTCCTTCCATTTGCTCCAAAGAAATGTGGGCACCCACTGAAGTACCCAGTCCTGGCCTTCAAAGACAAAAGGAGGAGTATCACACTGGCTACTACCTTACCCCTCCTGCAGGAGCATACAGGCACAAAATAATGGAGCTGCAACATGCTTCCAAGTGACAGCCACTTTCCCTCAACTTCCACTAAAATGACATTAAGGACAGAAGCCGGAACCTTAACTCTTCTTTCTAGAAGAGATGACCAAGGCAGTAAGATTCACCCCTTGGCGTACAGCGAGTGCACGGCAGATGAAGCCATCTCTCCCTGGGCTATAGAAAGCAGTGCTGGGTCCGAGTTCAAACAGCCAGCAACCTCTGCCTGGGCAGGGATAAGGCTGCAGTTCCTCTCCCACACCTTTCTCTTAGAACTCTCTGCAGGTTTGGCACATGGATAGGAGATACCTCAACTACCCATTTCTTCTGGAAAGAGGATGTTGGGTAAAAACCACTTCCACTCCATAGAAGTGCATGTATCAGGAATTCAGAGGTTTGGGAATCACAGATCCCTCCTTCAAGGCCCAGGGCAGCAGCGCTGGGGGCAGGAGCCTGCGTTCCACCCGTGAGGTGACCAGTAGCCTCCCGCTCGTCAGAGGACCTCCCCTACCCTCAGAGTACGGTTCAAAGTGGAAACCGCTCCCAGAGGTCGGGCAGTGGCGCGGCGCGCACTCACCCCGCAGGCCGAGGGGCGGCAGCGAGCGCTGAGCCCGGCCGCAATCCCCGGGCCCTCCGCGGCCCGCCAGGGCCGAGCTCCTCTCCGCGCCGCGGCGAAAGGCCGCGGGCCCGTGTGGGGCAGTCGGGACCCCGCCCCCGCGGCTCCGNCGGCGGGCGGCTCGGCGGCGGGCGGCGCGCGGGGAGCGACCGAGTCGATCTCCTCGTCGCCGAGGGGGGCGGCGGTGCCGTCCGTGAGCATCGCGCTGATCCGGAGCCGCCGCCGCTCGCAGACCCGTCCCCGTCCCTCACGGCACCGCAGCAGCGCCACTAACTTCTCACACCCTACCCGGCCGCGCCGCCCTCCCGCCGCGCTACCCGCGCCCATTGGCCAGGCGCGTCCAACGACCGCGTGCGATTGGCTGGTGCGCCCGCCACTCCTAGTAACGTCACGAGCTCCCAGCATGCTGCCTTGAGAGCGCACACCGAGGCGGTTTGATCCCGCCGCCCCGCCCCGCGCCCCCGGCCTCACTTCCTGAACTTGCCGCCAGCCGATTGGCTGCTCGGAACGTCGATCCTGCGCCTCGCCGCAGTTTCGGGTGCCCATTGGGCCAGCGGGCCGTCGATCAAGGGTAATACGAGGAGCACGGCTTCTGATTGCCCAAAAGCCCCGTCGCTCACAACGCGCGGCGCCTGACGCCGTCTGATTGGCTCTTGCCGCGGCCCAGGCCCACCCCTCCCCTTCGCTTTCCTCTGAAGGTCTCCGTCAGCACAGAGGCCGTCACCGCCCGCCCGCCCCGAGCGCCCACTGGCGCGCGCCGCTGCTCATCAAAGCTCGCGGCCCGGCGGCGAGCAGCCCGCCCCTCGCCCCCAGCGCGGGCCACGATTGGTCCCCGCGGCTCCGGGCGGTGACGGCACCCGCGCGGCCACGTGGCCTCCGTCAGCGTCGCGCGCGTGCCCGGGAGCCGCGGATGGGGGGGCTCGGGCCAGGAGGGGGCGCTCGGCGCGAGGCTGGCCGGGGTGGAGCCGGGTGCTGAGGCCCCGGCGGTGGACGCCGGGTACCCGCGTTGGTTCCTGCTCTCCGCCGGGGCTTTGACTCACCGAGGCCTGGGGCGCGAGTGTGGTGTTCCCCACCGAAGGGAGAGCCAAGCAAGTAGCTAAGGGCCACGGCGCCGTTTATTAAACCAAACACGAGTTATCCGCAGTGAACGGTCTTGGGGCTGCAGTACCTCCTCTCTCCCATGCCACGGGGCTCCCAGTGCAGCTCGGCCCCAGCTCCATGCCTGGATCCTGAACAGGACCGCAGCCCGGGGCTGGGCCTGGCCCCGGCGCGGGGAGCGCAGCCTCGAAGAGGGAGGTCAGGAAGGAGTGCAGCCGCTGGGACAGCGGCGGCAGTACCGGGGCCAGGGGGGACTGAGGTGAAATGGAGGGAGCACCGTGTGACCTGGCAGGTCCAGACGCCTCTGCAGGTGCGGGAGTGCCTGTCAGGTTGAGTTCCCCCAGGGATCTGAGGCCATGTTTGTGATGGCTGTGTTGGTCCCGGCGGGCTCAGGGTGGTGGTTGAAGGCTGTAGGCTGCCAGATGGACAGAGCCACTCGCAGGGATGTGGTGCTACAGGAGCATGGGAATGGCAACGTCGTGGAGGGCATGACCCAGTGCATGGCAATGCCGTCACTTGGACAGTGCAGCCCCGCCGAGCTGAAAGGGAAAGGCAAATGCCTGGCAGGGAGGAGGGGAGCTCCAGGCTGAGCCCGTAAGCACAGCCTTCACACTGCCAAAATCAGTGCTGACACTGGCATGGTGCACCCATGGGGGCTGAATACCCATGGCCACATGCTGGCATGGGAGGGAGGGGTGCAAAGACAGGTTTGGGTCCTGCTGCAATGCAGAGAGGTGATGGACGCCTGCCATCAGGCCCCACATTAGTGCTGAGCTGGAGAGAAGCAACAAGACTGGTCTGAGGCCCCTCACCTTGTACTGCATCCTAGCCATGATCCTAGTTCACTGAGATGTTGATTTCCGGTCCTTGGCGATGCATCAGCTCAGACTGGAGAAGTGAGGGAGGGATGAGGCTGGCAGTGCTCCCAGCCTCCCTCCATCAGCCATGTCTGCGGGAGCCAGCCCTTGTTGCTGCCCAGCCTCCACCACAGCGCGGGGTGTGCTGAGGCTGTAGCCTAGCTCTGCTGCTGTCCCCGCTCCCACAGCTGCCCCCTGGATGCATGACTCTGGTGCCATTTCACCTGGGCTCAACACTTTGTGCTGGAGCTGTTGGCTCCTTCTGCCTCTCTGGGCTGCAGACACTGCTGCCCTGAGCTGCACGCCCCAGCTAGGTTCAGCTCCGGCACCAGAGCATCCACAGGGACAGCTGCAAAAGAGCACAGCTCGCAGGATATCACCCACCTCTTCCTCAACATTGCTTTCCTCCTGCTTCCTGCACAGTTTCCCCTGTACCTCCTTCCTGGCTGTTGCAGGCATGATGCTGTCCAGCCAGCACAGGTCATGCAGGGAGAAGATGCACTCCAGCCCTTTCCGGATAGCCACCAGGGCCAGCAGCTGGGGCCAAGGCAGAGCATGGGTCAGCATCGCACAGCACTCAGGGCTGGGGCCAGGGGACCATGGTGTGGTGCAGCCCATGCTGGTGCGAGTCTGTGGATTTAACCGGCCTGGTTAAAAGAGACATCCTACCATCACTGGGAAAATAATTGCAGCCACAGTGGACTTGATGACCCAGAGCACGGCCAAGCACAGCAGCTGGATGCAGGTGAAGAGGTGCACCCGGCGCAATGGCACATGGCGGAGGTAGAGGTGATCTGGCTGATGCTTGGCTGGCATCAGGAGCAGCTGCACTCGGTCCGTGAACTGCAGCAAGAGGACAACAGAGTTGTCACATGTAGCACAGAGTAGGGACACTTACCTCCAGCCTGCAGTCAGCTGTCACCCACCCCTGTGCTGTGACTGCCCGTCGCCCAGCATTACCCAGCATGGAGGGGTGCCAGGAGCTGCCCCTGAGCAGGCTGAGCCAACTGCTCTGTGCTGGCTGCCGGGGCTGCTCGTGGGATCTGTTGCAGGGGAGTTTATCTGACCAGGGCTACAGGACCAGGGTCCCTGGCCACACCACTGCCCCAAACTGGGGGAGCTCTTTCCAGGCAGATGTTTAGAAACAACTTAGAACAACTTTAGAAACAACTTAAGGTGGTCTAAAGTGTAATCAAGAGATAATAACCCTTTGATTTCCCAGCCTGAGCTCACAGCACAGTCACATTCTCATCAAGAGCTGGGTGATCTTTCTCTTCGCCTGCAGAAAACTCCTACTTTAATGCAACACAACTCCCCCCTCCCCTTCCGCCCGCCACCCCTCCCCCTCCAATTCCCTGAGCAGAGGGAGGAAGAGAGGTTTCCAAGCTTGTCATCCAGAGCAGAGTAATTGCAAAGAAAATCATAGACTCATTGATTTTGGAAAAGACCTCTGAGATCATCAGGTTCAACCATCAGCCCATCACCACCATGCACCATACTGTTTAGAGGGAAAAAAAGGTGTAGGTTCTGGAGCATGGCTTCTCCCTGCCCAGGATTTTGCAGGAGCAGGGCAGAGTTGACTAATCAGACACGCCTCAGGGACATCCCTGCGGCTGCTGGGAGCAGGTCTGGGCCAACCATTGGTCCCTCTGCTTCTCCCAAAGCACCTGATCCACCAGTGCAGGAGTCACTTGTGCTCCCCAGCATCCCAGATACGTCCCTTTCCCTTTCATCTGCCCCATCATAGATCCAAAATCCAGGCTTTGAGCCATGCTGCACAATATGAGCTGATATTGAGCAAAACCAGAAGAGCATAAAAGTCCCCAAAAGAGCACACAAAAGCATCTCCAGTGCAATCCAGGGGCATGCTGTGTGCAGCCCCACTCACCTGGATGCTATTCAGAGCGGCCACCCCCATGTGCAGAAAGACGCCGTACAGCACTGGCATCGGGATATACTGCAAAACACCAGGGAGAGGCTGAAGCGTAATCACAGGGTGCAATTTGTGCTCACTAGGCTTTGTCTCCTGTAAGAACAGTCTGTATATGTTGCTGGAACATTTGCTTACTTCATTTTGAATAGCACAATTTCATTTTGTGTATTTTTGCTTGTCTTATGTCTCCGAGGGCTTTACAACCTAGATGTGTTCCCATCTGTGCTGGGAACTGATGCAGGGACATCACCATCTTCAGAGTGGACATGAGCTCTGAGTCACTTGCCCCGTTCTCTAGCACATGATGGGAGTAACCCAGGCTGGAGGTAAGACACCAGGGCACTTGGAGATGTGTGTTATGGCTTAGGATTTACAAGTAGTGAGGTGGCTGGCAAAGCAAAAGCAGGCTCTGCCCTCGGATGTCTGACCAGAGGGCCATGGCCTATCTGTGGGCAGCAGGCAGCCAGGCCAGCCCCTGGCTGACACTGACACAGGAGGCGAGCCGTGGGCCAGATGGAACAGGGCAGGGTCCTGCCACCCCAGGCCATCATGTTGCTCAGCACGTTCTGTTTTTCTCTTGAGCCTGGTTATGCAAGGAGAGAGCCAGGGGTCACTTTCTGCTCCCCATCAACTCACACTGGGGCTGTGGGGGATGCCTGGGCTTTGGGTCAGCTTCTCTGGCACAACAAAAGGGCCACTTGAGAGGCATCACACCCCCGAGCTGGGAGATAGCTGCTGCTCCTGGGGCTACCACAGATGTTCACAACGCCTCATTGGCCAAGCTCTGAGCAGAATTCCCACAGGCAGCCTTAATGCTGCATCTCATCACCCACTGCAAAGGAAGGGCCGGAAAGGTTTAGTCTCTGATTTCTGTGACATCCTCAGGAGTGGGGACGGAGGTGAAAAGAGGAAAAGGGACCCCAGGCCATGTGATCCAGGTATGGTGATAGTGCATAGCCAGGGGCTCTGCTGCTCTCACAGCAGTGGCAGATGGGTGCTGACACTGCTCTCGAGGTGGCACGGGACATGGCAGGGCATGATGCTGCAGGGCTGCCTTATGGGGGAAGCTGTGGGCTGGACGCTTGGGCCATCTTGCGGCAGTTGACCAAACCCTCTGGCCTTCACAGAGCCCCTTCCCACAGTGCCATGCTCCCTGTTGCTGCCAGATCAACTGACGGTGATGGCTGCGGCTGGGAACCACCCACCCATGGCACAGTCCTGCTGGCTGTGGGGCACCCACCTTTTGAGAAAGGAGGCAAAGGCACCCGGAGGCCAAAAGCAGGAGCCAATTTCCATACCTTGAGAATGGGTGCCATGAAGACAGAGACGCCTGTCAGGATGAAGACCACCAGGCCGGTCAGCCTCTGCTCCCTGCAGGTGACAGCACAGGTGTCGCAGGGGCTCCGGGCTCTCCTGGGCACCTGCAGCCCCTGCCTGCAGCAGTGCCCTCACTCCCTCCATCTCTGGGGAGGCTTTTTTTTGACTTGTTGGCAGTGGCAGCCTGAGAGCCCCCAGAGCTTTGGGGCACTGCTGGGAGCTGCCTGTGGGGACCAGAGGCTTCCCACAAGCTGGGGCCTAGGGCTGGGGCCTGCTGCCACTGCAACCACCCAAGCCTGTATGGGCACCTGCCTGTCCCCTGGAGCCATGTCCATGAGCAGGTGGGACACAAGAGTCACCCAGACTGGGACTCTGGCCTGGCCGCGGAGCAGCTCGCTGTGTGAGATGAGCCCAAGCAATACCTGATGCCCAGGAATTCAGGCTGCTCGCCTGGGGCTGAGGTCGTGCTCTCCTTCCTGAGGCTCTCCATGTGTGCCAGGGAGATGACAGTGGCCGACACGTACCAGGGGAGGCCCATTGCGGAGGTGATGATCATCAGTAGGGAGACACAGAGGAGGTCCAGGTGAAAGCCTGCCCCTTTCTGCAACAAGGGAGGCAGTGGGGCCCGGGCTGAGCTGTAGGCTGTGGCAGCACTGCAGGGCCCTCGCAGGGTGATGGGGACAGGATGCTATCCTGTAGGATGGCAGGCGCATGGGCTGTCCCCACTGACTGTCAGGGCAGGTGATGGTCATGGTGAGAAGCCAGGGATGAGCCATGTGGCAAGGCCAGCAAGGGGCATCTTGCCTGGCTCTGCATTGTGCCTCGCATCTGTGCCCCTAGAGCTCACAGTGACAGGATGAGCCATATATCCTGGGCAGATGTGTGGCAGGAGCCCTGCCAGGTCCTGTGTGTGTCTGAGAGCAGTTGTAAATCTCATAAATCTTCAGATGGAGTCATAAATGCCCAAGACCCAGCCTAGCCTACAATCTGCTATTCACACTTCCTTGGTGATCAGTCATGACGCTGCCCAGCCCTGAGAGATGTCCCCATCCTGGAGCCAGCTTGTCACTGCCGTGGCTCCATGCCAGTGCATCCCTCTGCCAGCTGTCCTCCACCAAGTCCTGCTGCAGCCCCTCCTTCCAGTGGGTGATGGAGGCATGGGGGGATGTGTGCAGGGGGAGAGACTCAGAGGCACCATCAGAGCTGGTGGGAGGGCTGAGACCCCCAGCACAGCAAGCCCCACTGCTTCTTGCCTGGTGAAAGCTGAGCCTCTGCAGAAGCCAACAAACTGAGATGTTGGCACTGTCAATGCCAGCTCTCCCCTTGTTGCCCAGCCTGGCCCAGCTCACACAGGGTACAGCAGGGAGCTCAGTCAGCAACCCTGACCAGCCCCTGCCCACCTTCTGGCACCCACTCACCTGAAGCTTGTACTCCCTGCGGTTAAGGATGACAGCTGTGATCTGCTGGTCCATGAAAATGAGGATGGTGACAAGGATGGCGGGCACCATGGATGCCAGGCAGACCCACCAGGGGTTGGCTCCGAAGGGGAAGACAATCCAGCCCCGTGCAGGGTTTGTGGGCTGCAGAAGGCAGAAGGGTCATGCTGCCCAACATGTACCTGCAGGGCCTGCAGCTCAGCAGAGTTAAGGGACCAGCCCATGGTGCAGGTGTAGCCAGGTGAGCTGTGAGGGCAGCTGCTGAGCCCCAGCAGGTGTGTGTGCGTGTGTTGCCCAGCACACGTGGGCAACAGCCCAGCTCATGGAAGAAGCTGAGCCTGCTCCTTAGTGCTGCCAATCCCTCTCCACACCCAGGGTGGGGAGCCCAAGCCCAGACTTGAGCTCATGACTCCTGCTCCAGCATAAGTTGTAGTGTAAGGCTGTTGTGCATGAGCAGGACCAGGCCAGGTTATTTACAGACCGCAGGACTGTCAGCTGCTCAGTCCCTTGTATGTGAGAGGGCAGCCTGCACAGGTACAGGGCTTAACGGCCACAGGACAGTCCACCCTGCATTTCCACCGAGACCACAGCAATGGCAAAGACAGCAGCAGCAGTGTGGGGCAGCCTCCTCAAAGGATGCAGACCTGCTCACCATCAAAGCTTGCGATAACCAGCCAGGGCACACCAGCCTGACGGCATGGTAGAATTCAGAGGAGGCTGGCAGAGGGTTGCCAAGCACAGCCAGGCTGCTTGTGGGGAGAGGTGAGGAGGCAAGGCCCTGGAGGCATTGCACAGTAAATCATATGGTGCTGGACACTGTCAGGCTCACCATCCAGAGTGGGCATGGCATGCCAATGCTTGCAGCACTGCACCGGGGCTGATTGGGCAGGACAGACGCAGCTCTGCCAGGAAGCCCACCACCTTCTCTCTCCCCCAAGGCCTCCATGATGGGTGAGACAATGCTGGTGACAGTTCACAAGCTGGGAAGATGAACTGGCAGCCTCCCACCAGCAAGGACAAGCCTTCACGCACCCACTGCGTGCCCAGGCTGGCTAGGAGCATTCGAGTTTGAGCAAAGGCTCCACTCTCCTATAGATCTTCCCTCGTCCAGGCTGAGCTTGAGGCCTCGCGCAGCAGTCCCTGCCCTGACAGCTCGGTGTGGCCACGCAGCCAGCCTAGGGCTCACTGCTGAGCCAGCTGCTATTTGAGAGTGCCCCTGGGCCCCCACCCACCGGTCACCTTCAGCTCGCTGGGAACAAGGAGCTTGGGGGTCTCCAGGCCAAGGGCCACGTCAATGGCGCAGAAGATGAGGATGGCCAGGATGGTGGAGAAGTCACTCACCAGCTTCCGGAGCTGTAATGCCACAGACAGGGAGGCTTTTGCCTGCGCTGGCCAGAGACCATCTCCAGGCAGCTGTGGCAGAGGGGCCATCTGTACCCCCCAGAAACACCCCAGGGCTAGCCCCAGCGGGGCAGCCGGGGGACACTCACCCCTGTGGGGAAGTAGCGGCTGCTCTTGAAGCGTTTGAGCATGGTGCAGCAGAGGAAGGTGCCTCCAAAGAGCAGGAAGGACAGGAGAGCCACGTCAGGCACATACTGGCAGCTGGTTCCCAGGAGATGGCCTCCTTGGCCCAGGCACTGGGCCCGGCTCAGCCTGGCTGGGGCTGCAAGAGGCTGTGGGGATTCAGGCAGGGTGCAGGTGGGGAGGATGGGTCAGGGATGCAGCAACCAGAGCCACAGGGACAGTGTGGGCAGCCTGGTGCTCTGCATCCTGTGCCCAGGAGAAGGGTCTGTACCTGCTGTTGGGCCGTGGGTGAAGGGAACAGCGTGTTGTTGCCTGCCGAGACATGGCCTGCAAGTCAGTGGAGGGAGTCAGTGCCCCAGATGCCATGGGGCTGCGGCGCTGGGCATGGAGCAGCCAGAAGCCTGCTCCCATCCCTTTCCCAGGGGTCCTGAGCTGGCCTAGTTGCCCAGGTGGGTCTGTGCAGGACTCCTGGGGCCTGGGAATGATGTGGAGCAGTGGGAGAGCCTGGCCTGTGGCTGGGTGCTCTGATCAGTGCCAGGCCAGGGCTGATGCCTGGGAGCACCAGTCAAGGTTTCAAGGATGCATCTTCACCCTAGCCCCTCACAGACCTTGCAAGGCTTCCTCACATCCTTCCCAGCTCTTCAGTGTTGTCTCCTCACTGCCATGCTGAAACAGTCCTTCCCCAGCTCTCCCCACAGCCCATTTCCAGCTGCCCTGCAGTATGCCAAACTTCAGTCCTTCAGGGTGATGTTTTCTAGCCCAAAGGTCTGCCTTTGGAGTTGTAAAGGCTTGGAAAGGACTCTGATGAAGCATCACCACACTTAGAGGCAACAGCAGCACTGAGATCTGCCTGACACTGATGCTTCAGGTGCACACTGCCACGGTGCTCCTGATGATGTGGTGATGACCACTGTGTCATGTTTCCATGTGTTTCCATGTGTCTGGAAACACATCTCGTTCAGAGCCCATGAAACACCCTCTGATTTATAGACCAGATTATAAATTGCAAAGGAAGCCTGTGGGGGTGCTGCAGGGTCTGCTGGGTGCCCCAGTGCCCCAGTCCCCTCTCCCCAGGCTGCAAGAGCTGCACTAAGGCTCACCCTGCTCTTGGCTCTGCCAAGGCACCAAGAGCACAGCCTCAGGCTGCCCGCAGGTCTTTGTCCCCACCGGAGCCAAGAGGCAGAGTGAGGGGACTGAGGGGGCAGGTGATGCCCTCCCAAAAAAAGGAAAGAGCCTTTGGGAACAGTCTGACCTGAAGTTGCAGGCTGGGGACAGGGGACAGCCTGGGGACACCAGTGACGGACTGGCTGCCTGCACCAGGCGCTGGGAGCTGGGCTGAGCTCTTTGGGGTGCTCCATCCCAAATGACCAAGGACACGAATGGTGCTCTGTCTCTCCACAGGCACAGCCCCATGTGTGTGGCCCTCCACACTGTCCCCAGCCCCAGGCCATGCTGGGCACGCAGGCAGAGGCTGGGGCAGGCAGGCCGCTCTCACCTGGGCTGGACAAGTTGCAGGTGCAGCTGTACAAGGTCACATCATCCACCTGATACTGCCAATTGATGGGGAAGGCTTCTGCCAGGCTTAGCATCTTCTTCAGGGAGTCGTAGATGAATATCAGGCTGATGAGGGCACAAAAGCCTTCCTCGGTGAAGCGGGTGAAGTACCGTACCAGGTGACTCGCTTCAGTAGCCACC
The DNA here is from genome assembly GCA_013396635.1 of Penelope pileata. Taxonomy (NCBI): domain Eukaryota; kingdom Metazoa; phylum Chordata; class Aves; order Galliformes; family Cracidae; genus Penelope; species Penelope pileata. The sequence continues at coordinate 24,660 of WBMW01002181.1, read as the reverse complement.
AAGACTAAGCCGAAAAAGGCTGCCCAAAGCCCAATCCAGAGGCGGAACTCCAGGTAGTCCAGCCTGTAGTCACTGGTGAGAAGGGTGGCACAGACCTTCAGTATGGGGGAAGGCAGCCCCTGCTGGCCAGGGCGCAGTGGCTGCCCTATGAGATGCCCCCGGCACAGTCCTTACTTGCTGAAGGAGAAGAGGAGGCGCTCAAAGACCAGCACCGGACCAGTGCTGCTCAGGATGGTCAGAGGCTGGCCAGAAAAGAGGCAGAAGATGGAGCCAGCAAAGGCAGTACCCAGAAAGCTCTCCAGCACACCCTGCAATGCAGGAGGATGGGTGCCAGGACTAGCTGTGCAGCAGGGCCAAACTTCGCTTGGCTGTCTGCATGCTCCTGTGCTTTTGGCCTGAAGAAGCCGCCAGAAGGGCAGGTGCCAGGGTGACAGACCCACAAACAGGAGGGAGGGGACACAGAGCATGCTTGGTGCTCCTGTTGCTGGCTGCAGGTGTGAGGCGACCCCACTTTGGGAGCACCCATGGGGCCCTGCTTTGCTCCAAGCCCTCAGAGCCAGAGCCACAGCAAGGTGAAACAGGCAGCTTGGGGCACACAGCCCTGGCACAGTTGCAGTGTGACAGGCTTGTCACCCTAACCACAAGTGACATCAGCATATTGGGCTGAAGGAGGGAAAAAGGAGCCTGAGTGGTGCCTGGGTCACCAGCCGCTGCCCCATGAGCTCTCCCAGGCCACCCACATTTGAGCTGTCACCAGTGCCAGCTCAACAATGGGCCCAGGTCCTGATGTGGCCCAGGCAGAGAGCTGCAGAAGTGAGGCTGCACCAGGGGCCACAGGTCCCCTCAACCTGCTGCAGGGAGGGCTCAGCACTCCAGCACGCCGCCGGCCCTGTCATTGCCTGCAGGCTGTGCTCACAGCACCTGCCTTCCCTCACCCCCACTGCAGAGCAAGGGAAGCCTCAGGGTGTGGAGTCCTGGCTTGGCACTGGGGCCCTGGGGAACAGGGAAGGGTCTGAACGCTTAGGGTGCATGGGCCTGGCCAGAACTCTGTGATGCCAATGGGAGGTGGTGCCACAGGAGGCCCTGCAGCCTGGGTGAGCAGCGTGTGAGCAAGGGCTCTGTGTGGCATTTCCCAGGCAGCCCTGCCCCAAGGAGGCTCCTGCTGGGTGCATGAGTGCTGCCCCACACACTTACCCTGTGGCACAGCCCATACCCAGCTCAGTGCCCTGCAGCACGCTGACCTGCATGTTGTCTGTCGCATCGCCAAGCATGCCCCCAAAGGTGATGGCATTGGTGATGGTCGCAAGGTAGATATAGAGGACTGCTGAGAGGCACTGGATGTGCAGGGCATCGGAGAAGTCACTGCTGTACCAAGGCACCTTCCTTCGGATGTCCTGGAGCAGCCCTCCGAAGAGCCTGCAACAGCCAGGACAGGGCAAGAGGAAAGAAGGAGATCTCAGGGCACTCTCCCACTGGCCACGGCCACAATCAGGGAGAGCAGCTAGTCCCCTCCCTTGTAGCCATCAGCCAGTGCCATTTGGAGGTGGTGGCCCTGGCAGAGCTGGGGAGAGGCAGCGGTCTGCTCAACAGAGCCAGGGGCTGATGGAGCAGGCCAAGGCACAGCCTCACCCCGCTCCATTGCCCTCTCTCCCTCTGTGCACTGACCTCCCTGTCCTCTCCAGCTCCTCACTGGAGTATGGGTGGGCTGAGCTGGGTCTGTCCTCAGCAGCAGCTGTGTTCCCATTGCAGTGAGATTTCCACTCCGGTAGGTGCATAGAGATCCTGAGGCAGAGCCAGGGGAGTCTGAGATGTTGGGCTGCAGAGCAGAGCCCTCAGGACACTGATACATCAAGGAGATGCTATCAGGGGACAGGGAGGATGGAAAGGGGACAAGGCTGGAGGGACTTCATGTATCCTCTGGCAATGAGGGGGACAAGAGCAATCAGGAGGATGAGGAGGAGAAATCACCCCCCCAGCAGCTGGCAGGTGAATGAACCCAAGCCAGACCAGTTCTGGAGGAGGAGATGGGCAGAGCAGGTATCCTACTGCAGTTTACTGAGGCCCCATGTTCCCAGCAGCTCTTGCTTGAACACTAAAGGGGGTAGTTTTGCTATTCCCTCATTGGCAAGAGCCATGTGGGACTGCAGGACTAACAGCACCAGGGACCACAGCTGTGGTCTGCATCAGCTAGAGCTGTGACAGGGCCTGGCCAGGAGGACTTCACTGGCAGAGGATGGCTCCTGGGTGGCTTCATCCCCATGGAGACCAAGATTTCAGCATCACAGGCTTGTGGCAGAGATGTCCAGCTAGGACCCTCCAGAGGGGCCAGCAAAGGCTATGGGCGCCTTCCTCCCAGGATACCTCTTGTTCAGAGATGGCAGACAGCTTGGTGGAGGAATTCGGGTGCTGAGGTCCCATTTCCCAGGAGGAAGCACAGTCACCTCATCCAGAAACTCATCAATCCCTGCAATGAGGCCCTCTCGATGCTCAGCCTGCTGGGCAACCCTTTGGAAGACCTACGGTGAGATGCAGTGGGTTAGCCACAAATCCCTGCGTCCAGCTACTCAGAGCCTTTCTCCCAGTCTGAAGACATAACCAAGGAAGGCACCCGTCCAGTTCACTGCCATGGGTGTGCCTAGAACCTATACCCATCCAAATTCTCTGTTTTCTTATCCTGAGCCAGGAAGGCCGCCAGCCCACCCGTCCTCTGCCTGCCCTACTGTAGCCTGCAGAGGAGACCTAGTCTAGGTGTCCTCCGCTCAGGGTGCTTGGGACAGCTGCTGCATCAGGCTCACCTCATCTGTCAGCAGCGTGGCCATAGCCCTTCCGATCTCATGGTAGGCTTTTGCTTTGACTTGGGGACCCAGCAAGATGAACAGAAACCTGCGGACAAGACAGCAACCCATGAACATCCCTGTAGGAGCAGCCCCGGGGGAGCTGTTTCTAAGGGCAGACTACTGTACTGCTGGAGGCTCTGTGGGCTGGAGGGCTGCTGATGCCAAGCACAGTCCTCTCAGCACATGGGAAAGTGGGTGGATGCCCCAGGCAGGGGCTGGGGGTGGTGGGCAGAAGGTATGACATGCACCTGCTTCCCACCCCATGGAAACCTCACTTGCCCAGGAGACCACTGGGACCCCGGCAGGCTCACAGGGTCTGCTGGAGCATGGGCTGGCTGACCTCGGGGAAGAAGAGGAGACATATGCTCAGCTGGGGCAGTCTGTGCTCATGGGAATGCTGCTCACAGGTGGTATGCAGGAACATTGATATCAAAAAGGAGACCTTGCCAGCTGCATGAGAAGCAAGGTTTGAGAAGACTACATGGATGTAGTAAGAGAATAGGAAGAGGGCTCAAAGCCCTTGTAGAAATATGGCTAAAGTCCTACCCCTCACAGGGCTGCAAAATAAGATCTGCAGAGGGACAGCCTGCTCTAATACTTAACCAAGCCTTCCACTTTTATCCAAGACTGAAAAAAGCAGTTACAGTCATTGTACCCAGAGGCTGCAGAGTGCTTACAGTGATCATACCCAGGTCAAACATCCAGAAACGGGATCGAGAAACTGCTCTGACAGCATGAGTGGGGCTGCAGGGAGCTGGACAGAGCCTGCTCCAGCCCTGATGTGCGGTGTCCATGCTTGAAGCCTCCCAGATCCTGCTCCAAGGGGTAGGAGGGAGATGAAAGCAGCACAGAGCAGCAGCCACCTGGTATTTCTTTCACATATGTACAAGGGCTGCTCTGAAAATAATGCCTCCTATTTTATTCTGTGGGCCCACAACGTCAAAGGCAGGTATTGATGGGATGGCAGCAAAGGCTGAACCTTCCCACCAATATGCTGTTCAATTTTGTTGCTGTGCAACAGATGGCAGCAGAGGGGCAGTCTGGCAAAACAGCATTTGACATGGAAGAGCAGATGGAGCAACGGTGTGGAATTGAGTTCCTCCATGCCAAAAAAATTGTGCCCCTTGACATTGATCAACGTTCATTGAACACTTAAGGAGACCAAACAGTGGATGTGAGCACAGTGAGGCATAGTGATGCATTTCAGCAGTGACAACAGTGATGTGACAGACAAGCCATGTTCCAGAAGGCCCTGCACGGCTGTCACACCGTGAAATGAAGAGCATCTTGACTGGCTCATCCATGTGGACTGGCTAATGGTGGTGACTGTTGAAAAATAGCATTTTGTAGCTGAGAATTTGCTCTATCAAACAGTGTTATTGTACTCTTACTTTTTGAGCATGGGAAAACCGAAGAGTTAGAATCCTAGAGACGGATTTGGGTGGGAGATAGCCCCAGAATGCTGACTGCAGCTCAGAGAAGCAGGCAAAGGGGAACAGCACCAAGGGCAGGGAGATGGGCAGGGACAAGTCCTCCTTCCATCCTGTTCAGGCCAGAGATGAAAAAGGGGCATTTGGCAAATACATGAAAAAGGGTTGTTGTCAGCCAAGTCAAGACACACAGCAGGGTCCCATGAGGATTTCCCTTGACTCCAAGCCACAATTTTCCCACCAATTAGAACACGGGAAGTGAATGTTCTGCTCCAGTCCATGCGCATCCTCTGAGTGCTCTGGCCAGAGTGACCAGGAGGTGGCAATGTCCCTCCCGATCCCTGTCTGTCTCCTCAACGTGCTTCCTAAGGAAGTCCCCACTTCGGAGGGACACACTGACATTTTCCTGTTACAGTTTCAAATCGTATATGGAGAAACATCTCCTGCCCCTGCTCCTCTCTCTGTGCTCACAGCACCCCATACTAGAGCTCTGGAGAGCATCACCACAGACAGCTTGGCAGGAGGGAAAGAGGGCCCTAGAAAGCTGCATCCCTTTCCAGCCTCAAATGCTGATGCTCCCAGGGAGTAAGCTGAGTGCATCCAAACCCTCCTAGGGAGGGGCGTGTGGCACAAGGCAGGGCTCTGTGCCCCCAGGCTGCCTAACAGCGGGCTGACACTGCTCCTGACACATCCTAGCTGCCATGGACCAAGTGCTCCTGAAGTGCTGTGGGAAGCTGGAGGAGAAGCAGCGAGTCAGGGCCCCAGGACTGTGTGCAGGTTCTGTGCGTGGCTTCGGGTGTCTTCCCTTTTGCTTTACCGGGTAAAGCTGGTGCTGGGCCCACAAGGCTGTTCTGTCCTCCAAGATCCAGAGATAAGGGATACAGAAGGCAGCAGGGACACAGACAGCAGAGGGGACTGCTGGGCTGACAAAGGGGTTTGCGGAGCAGAGAGGGCTGCAGGGCCACCAGCCTTGCTCTAGTTACCTGCTGGGGAGAGCAACTTCGGTCAGCGAACCAAGGGCCACCACCTCCCTTAAACGAACGAACGCAGGGAATGGCTTCTTCAGGAAGTCGACTTCACCAACCATAACAGTAGCCACTTCAGTCCCCGGCAGGAGCTTCTTCTCAAATCGATTTCTCATCTGAAAGGACATGCAGAGGCCATCCATGTAGGCAATATTCACCTCAGCAGCCCAGGGCCCAGCTGAGACCAAGCTGCAGCAGCGTTCCCAGCCTCCAGCCTCCCTGGCTACACTGTGATCCCTGTGGGCCACCTCCTCCGGACTCCGCAGCCTGCAGACTCCCCGCTGCCCCCAGAGAGAGCACGTCAGGGAACCTGGATCCTGCAGTGCCACACACAGGTCCTGACTCATAAAAGCCTTTCCAGTGACACTAATGACATCTGTGGACAGTTTTTGAGCCCACTTTGGGTCTGAGGCAAAAAAATTGATACATTGCTTGGAAAAATTGTTTCTCCCACTGACACCCCGATCCTCCTGCCCAGCTCCCTCTTCCCTTACCTGCTCCTTGAGTGGTGTTTCTGAGAGCTGGGCTCCAGGCTCAGCACAGGTTTTGGCCTTCCCTACAAAGAAAGGGAACAAGAAGCAAAATACATCTGCAGGCAAAAGGTCAGTGCTGGATGTGCCCCAGCAGCAGCAGAGGCAGTGGGTGGGACGGCAGCGTGCTGACCCGCCGGCTGCGGTGCCACGTGTACCTCCACAGAGACTGAGGCCAAAGTCAGCGAGTGCACGCAGAGGGGTTCTGATAACTCTGTGCTGTGGCTGGCTGAGCAGCAAGGCTGCCAGGCGCTCCTGCAGCTTGGGCTGTGGTGCCCACTCCTCAGGCTGCCCAGAGAGCACCTTATCTGCAACACAGACAGGGCAGCACTGAGTCCACCCCTGCAGTGAAAAGTCCCCATTGCTGGCCTGGCAGAGCCACTGCTTTTTCTAGGGACCTCCTAGTGGCCAGGACCCTGTCCCAGGAGCATCCCATCCCTTTGCATTTCCCGTGTACCAATTATTTCCTTGAAACTGTGGGCGTCCAGGTCCAGGAGCACTGTCCCCTTCTGCAGACACATCTTCAGCTCAAAGAGGCTGTGCAGGTGGAGAGCTGGGACATGGGGTGAGCTCCAGCGCTCCCCTCCGTCCTCCACCTTCTCCTCGAACTTTATCCACCTGCCCAGGGAGAAGCACGGGATTAGGGGCACAAAGCAGAAGCAGACTGCCCTGTTGTCCTGCCCTCGGCAGCAGGAGCTCCGATCCCTGAGCTCGGCATGGGGCTGGGCTGAGTGGGACACAGAGCCCTGCCAGCCCATACCTCATCCTGCTCCCCTAAACCAGAGGGACTTCACCCACCCCCACAGCCAGCAGCACTTGCTGGCGGTTAGAAGAGAAGGGGTTTGAGCCGTTTGCCACAGTCAGGCCATGCCAAACATTTGCAGATCAGCATACACAGAGCTTCCCTTTGTCCCGCCAGTGTGCGGCACAGGGCTGGCATGCCCAGCAGCACACCCACGGGACTAGCACTGGCCGTGCCCCCTGGCAGGCTCAGGGGAGCGCACAGTGACCAGGCCTCAGAGCAGTGCCTAGGGCACAGCTGGGAGCACCCCCGGCGCACAGACATGAGGCTCCCTCTGGGCCCACTGCTGCTTGGGGCCCCCTTGGCACATGTCCCTGTCAAGCTCTGGAGGGGCGGCATGGTGAGGGGGCAAGTCCTGGCCATGCTCCTGCCCCACACTAGCACCTGGATGGCCCTGGCTCTGCTGAGATCCTGCCCAGGGTCCCACCACCTGCCCCGGAGCTGGCCCAGGCTTCACCTGCCCTCCTGGCACTCTTCTGTGGCAGGTCTGACGCTCACCCCCAGGCTGTTTCTGAATCCTGCTGCCCCAGGATCTGAGCCATTTCCAGATCCTAATCCTGCTCTTACTATGGCCCAGCTCAACCCTCGGGGTGCTGCCCTACAGCCAAGCCTTTTCTTCAGGCCATTCTTGCTTACTCTGGAAAAGAAACAAAATGATCTCCCAGGGCCTCAAGGTACATGGACCAAGACACGGCCACAGGCCTAGTGCCCTTGCTGAGCTAAGGCCCCATGTCCCCATGCTGTCCCAGTTCTCTGAGGTGAGCACTGCACCTCCATTCTCATGAGCAGTTTCTGGGAAGGATGCATCACCTTTCGGGGTGATGCGGTGCTGCCAGACTGCAGCTCTGCACCCAGGCTTCACTCCTGCTCCCAGTGCCCTGCAGAGCACATCCTTCTCCCCAGCTCTCCTATGACATCTGCTTTTCCCATTTCCCATGGCATGATACTTTCAGTTCTGCTCAGCTGGGGGGGCCATGCTTGGCAATGAAGCACTGCCCCACTGCCTGCCAGTGGTGCAGCTGCCAAGGGCTTGGAAAGACAGTGAATGCAGAAGCTGAACTAAGGAAACACGTCGGTGCTGAACGAAGGCAGGGTAACCATCTGCACCCAGCCTGACATTGCGTCCTCACGAGTGGCAGACGCTTTTGCATGAAATGAGTCAGTCAAAATCAGGAAGAAGAATTTCCTGGAAGACACAGCACGGACATTGGCAGGGGCAGAGCAAACTGAACATCCCTATGGGGCAGGGCAGGGAGGTGCCCAGCACTGCTGGGGTGCCCAGGCTGCCCCTCACGTTCCCAAAGGCTGGCCCGATCGCTGCACCAGTGCCTACCTGGCCGTCTCTTTCCACTGCGGGCCTGCCGTGGTGCTAAGCAACTCGTTGAGCTGGATGAACAGTGTCGGACACTTTCTGTTCCCTACCTCTTCATGCTGCGGTATGGCACCAATGCGCTCAGCTGCTAAGGAGATCCTCGAGGCAAAGATGCTGTGGCCAACTGCCGGGTGGAGGACTTCAGGGCTGCTGCTGGCCATGTCCTCCTGCCTGGGCTGTGAGCGGATGCCTGCTGCCTGCAGAGCCACACTGGCTGGCCCAGGCACTCCAGCTCTCAGTGCATGAAGCAGCCAGAGCCACGCACACAGGCTCTGCTGAGTGCTCACCGCCTGGAGCTGCCAGCACTCACAGCATCTCCCTCATCACATCCTTATAAAAGTTGTGAGCAAGTTCAAACTGGCCACAAACCAACAGCCAGGAGCCAAACCCCAAACAGTGTTATCAAAACAATGTAGCCAGCCCTGCAGACCTTGATGTCGCTGCCCACCCAGGTGATAGACTCTGGGATCCCAGGTCTGCCATCAGCTGTATTACACCTGGGCCTTTGGGCAGCACAGCCCATCCTTACTGCCTGGCTTCTTGTTGGGGTCACAGGCACAAGTCAGGCAGCCGCTGTGATTGCTCTGTGACTGCTGCAGTGAGGATGAGGTCTGACTTCCCCAGCAAAATGTCAGACTCCCCCAGCTGCCTCCTAGATCAACCACAAACCTGTACTTGCACTCTGGGAGGAAGCAGTGTGGCTCCAAGCCCTCCTGCAGCCTCCCAAACCTCAGCAGGCTCTGGAGTGCTCATGACAAGACTGACTGCAGATGGCTGACGGCAGCATTCGTGCAGAGGAGGGGGGAACACACGGCTCTGAGGCACCGGTTCCTGTGGGGGGATGTGGCTCAGTGCCCCTCCCTTGCTGTGGCAGTGTTGAGGGGATGTTCAACACAGAGGGATGTGTCACCACTGAGAGAATCCAGAATGGGGCAAGAGGGGCCCACAGGAGATGGGGAGCAGCCAGCAGGCTCACAGCAGCAGGTGAGGACTGCATCATGACTGCACTGAGTGGGGATAATGGCCATCACAGCACACAGAGGATGTCACCGCAGGATGAGACAGGCACACAGACGTTTCAACATGCACAAGGAGGAAGGATGTGGGCATGTCAATGCTGTCCTCCCGGACAGAGAGTTAGGGTTAGGACACCGTCAGTAGAGATCGAGCCCTGCGGTGCAGTGCAGGGCCACCACGGAGCTCAGAGCCCTCCCTTCCATCACTGCTTGGCAGCGCAGCACCCACCCATGTCCCTCCCAGCAGCGAGGAGCACCTCACACTGCTGCCACCCCAGGCCCCCACCACAGCCCACCCTGCTTTGCGGGGCCAGAGGCGTGTCGCTGGCATGGAGAGGTTTGAGGACAGTGAGCAGTGCCCATGCTGTTGTGCCAAGGCGGGACAGAGATGAGCCTGCCATGTTGCCACAACACACCGCCCTGCCTGCACAGAGCGCACTGCCACAGGGTTTTGCTACCTTCACTCTTTACAAACAAACAGCCCTGTTGTATCAAGTGCAAATACCGCGACACGCAGCACAAACAGCCCAGCAAACACTGGCTGCTTGTACTGGAACCAGGCGGCCTGTGCTGGAGCCAGTGCTGAGAGCTGCCTGGCGCAGGGCCAGGCACCACCATGGACCATGTCACGTTTCAGGGGAGCACGGGTGGTCGTAAACTTTGGCTCATGTGCCAAAGAGGCACACACTGGGCTGTGGTTTGCTGGGATCTGTCCTGCAGCAGCTGCAGCTTGGGCTTAGTGGGCCAGGATATGGGGCTGAGGCCAGAGTGGCAGCTCCAGTCCCTGTGAGGCCTTGCAATGTGCTGAGTTCCCACCTGTGCTGCTCCCCTCTGCCTTCCTCAGGCTGTGTAAAAGGTCGGCCCCATTTTCCACACGGTGCCCACTTTGACCCTAGGTAGATGGGAGCCCTCCCTTGCCAGCCCCACTGTCCCATGGCTCCAGCCAAATCTGCCCCATGCCTGTCCCTGCCTCGTGCCTGCACCCTGCTGCTCCTTCCAGCCCCCAGCAACCAGCAGCCACTGAACGGGGTCCCCCGTCAGTGTGCAGGCACAGAGGAGCCCACAGTACCGCAGGGGCACAGCTGGCACGGGCACCCCACTACCTCTTGTGCTGAGGCACCTGTCAGCAGCCCGGTGTTCTGGCACCGGCTCTGGATTAAGCCATCGTGGAGGTCTTTTCCTGGGCCCTAGGTGTAACCCACCCCAGAGGTGGGGCTGTGGGAAGCAGTCTGGCAGCCAGCTGTGTGCTTCAGGCTGGCACTCAGGAAGCAGAGGGCCCAGGAGGGCCCCATGCATGCCTTGGCCTTGGCAGTGCCCAGGAGCTGCTGGGAGTAGATGGGCAGAGGCAGTGGAGCTGAGGGAACAGGCTGCCATGGCCCCAGGAGGCTGCAGGTAGCAGGCTGCAAGCAAAGCCTGGGATCTGTGGGACTGAGGATGGGTGGCCCAGGGGCAGCTGCCCAGCTCGGAGGACACTGCTGTGCTCTCTTCTCCACCAGGACTGCTGTACTGTGTCCCAGCTGCCTGCTGCCTGCCCCTCATCCCTGCAGTGCACTCCTTCTGCTACAGCACGTGTCCTTGCTTTGCTCTCAGATTAGCACCCATCCTGTTCTCCCACTTCTCCACCCCACCACAACCAGAGCTCAGCTCACCACATTCCCAGGAACCCAACACTGTCCTCAGATTGCACCCTGGCCGCTGTGTCTTCCAGAGGCCGTGGCCGCCCCAGTTGTGCTCCATGTACCCACCGCACTGTTTGCTCTGTGATAACTGTGTATTCCTAAGGAGCACCCCAGGGCACACAGATGGGTGGTGTGCATGCCACCACTACACAGCACCTTGCAGTGAGGCTGTACAGAGCCACCAAGGCTGGCACCCAGCACAGAGCACGGGCAGAGGCCGTGGGCTATTCCCAGGCTGCGGGGCTGCTCCCCCGGGCCTTCCCCAAGCAGCCGCCAGGGAAGCGAGAGCACGGGAACACAGAAGTGTTTCTGCCCTTGGGTTTATTGGTGTTCAACACAGAGCTGTGAGGAACCAAAAGGGAATGTCTTCATCTTTCCCAGGGTGTTTGCTTAATCTATTTGATGGGTCTTTGAGCTTGGCCTCTGCCTTGGTCCTTCTGGAATGGCCAGTTTTGTCAGCTCTTTCCCTCTGTTTGCAATAGATCATTTCACACAGCAGATAGAAGAGTAGTTGAAAGAACAGAGGGAAAAAAAGTGTTTGCAAAAGTGCTGGCCCAGGCCCAGGAATAGCACCTGGAGTTGTCCTGACCCTGCTGTGACAGGCCGCAGCATGTGCCCATTGGGCCAGGCAGCATGGGCTGCCTCAAGCAGGAGCCACAGAGGCACTTCCAGGGCACCACAGCATCTTCACTGAGCTCAGCAGTGCCTGTAGACCAGAGTGAGGCCTGCCAAAGCAGCAGGACTTACAGCACTTCCTGGATGGGAATGGTGGAAGAGGCTTCAAGGCACACAAACCTTCTCTCAGATCTCCCCAGGATCTCACTAGCAGACCTAAAGGCTTGGAAAGTTATTCCTGATGTGCTTCAAAGCACAGGAGGCTTTCACGTCTCTGCATCCCTCCTTGTTGGCCCCGGGGACAGTGCTACGCGCAAAATAGCAGCAAATATACCTCTGGTGTGTGTCTGCTGCACAAGATCATCATGGAGGATTTTGCTGGAATGTGGCAGGGAACAGGCAGGGGAGAAAATGCCTTCCTGAGGCACGGATGTACCTAGGGAGGAATGTGCAGGAGTCCTGGAGCTGCCATGTTGTGACAAACTCACCTCACCTCTGCTGCTTCTGTTGCCAAATACTTAAAGGCTGATAATGCCTGGAGCAGCTGGAAGGAAAAACATCCACCAAACAATTGCAAAAGTCATGTCTGAGCAAGACAGAGAGTGTGAGCAGTGTGTGCCAAATCCAGCACTATTCCTTGGAGACAACAGCAGCAGCCACCAGAATATTTAATCATGCTGTGCCTCACTGAACTGAAACTGGCATGGGGTAACTTGAGAATTCAAGCTACCACCAGGAAAAATCCAGGGGACATGGCCATGCCAAATGTGACTTGGAACAATGCAAAGCCACTGCACTTGCCCAGTGTTTGGCATCAGCATTGTTTTCTAGCCTGCCACGAAAATGAGGCCAAACACAACACAAACCAAAGAGATTCCCGGCAGGATACAGGGGACAGACTGAAACACAACCAGACCCAAGGCACAAGCACCACTGACTGCAGCAGCAAGACAGCAGCCAGGGCACTCTGCTGACTGGGACGGGCTTGTCCTTGATCCTGAGGGAAGCCATGAATCAGCCTGGTTAATGGCCCTGCCACCCCGGCACAAAGGTGGCTCCATGACCTATCACAGCATCACAGGTAGCTTAGGCTGGCAGGGACTTCTGGGTCCATCTGGCCCAAACCTGCCCCAGTAGGGCCACCCAGAGCAGGTGCCCAGCCCCATGGCCAGACGGCTGCCAGAGATCTTCCAGGAGACCCCACAGCCTCTCTGGTCCCTGTGCCAGTGCTCTGCCACCTGCACAGCACTGAAGTGCTGCCTGATGGTCAACGGGAACTGCCTGCATTCCAGCGTGTGCCCACTGCCTCTTGTCCTGGCACTGGGCACCACTGAAACAAGCCTGGCTCCATCTTCTACACATCCTCCCTTCAGGTGTTTATGGGCACTGAGAAGGTCTCTCCTGGGCCTCTTCTCCTGGCTGACTTCTCCGGCTCCCTCTGCCTTTCCTCATGGGGGAAAGCTGCTCCAGTCCTTTCAGCACCTTCACGGCTCTTTGCTGGACTCTGCAGTATGCCCTCTGACAAAAAGGACCTCCACTACCTTCTTGGGCTGCCATATTGATTTGTCTCCCATCTACAACACTGGGTAGCAACAGGGCAAGGTTCACGCCACTGAGAGCTCATCCCCTAACAGGTGCCAGCCCCAGTGCTGGTGTCAGAAGGAGGTTTCAGCTTGGAACCGTATGGTTCTGCTTTCTGTCCAGCACCTTGCAGGCAGTGCTTGGCAGAGCCTCACTGCTCTTGGAACCTCCCAGGCCACTTCTGGCACTAACAGTGGACTCCAGAGAGCCTCCTGCAGCAGTGAGCTCCTTGCACTGTGGTGCACGCTGGATCCTCAGTGATCCCGTCTCTTCTTCCTTCATGTGAGATGAGCAAACAAAAAGCTTCCAATCTGCTTTTTCAAAAGTTTCCCCCTTGCACCGTTTTAGCTCAGCACCAAAGGACTACCGAGCTTCCTCAGCCTCTGCACAATGCAGCTCCACCCCAGCGCCCAGCAGCCCGCGCCAGGGAAACGGAGACGCTGTGGAGCACCCGTGCCACAGAGCCTCTTCTCCCTGACAGCCTCTGAGCAGGGGGCTCGGCCCCCAGCGGCCCGCCGCCTTGCCTAGAACTGCGGAGGTCCCGGCCTGCGACCACTCGTCCGCGCCCTGACAGAGGCAGCTCCGCAGAGTCCCGGGGAANCCGCGGCGGGGCCGCGCGCGCTCAGAGCTGCTGCCGGAGCGGAGCTGGAGAGGTCTGGGCTGCTGCTCGGACGCTGCGTCCCGGCCATGGACGGGCGGGCGGTGCTGATCCACGCGCTGCTGGCGGCAGGTGCGGGGCTGGGCTGAGGGTCGCGGGAGCGGAGCTGTCCCGGGAACGGACGCGGGAATCGCGGGCGGGGGTGCGGGCACGGGGGCAGTGGGTCCCGTCCTTTCTGATCGTGCCCCTCTCCCCGCAGTGTGCTCGGCGGCAGCGGGCGGGCTCGGCCGCGGCGAGCGGCGCAACGAGGTGCTGCCTGGGGGCAGCGGCGAAACGCCCGTTCCGGCCACGGTCCCGCTGCTGGGAGGCAGCGCGGAGAAGGAGGGCGGCGGAGCAGCGTCCGGGAACGAGCTCCGCGAGCTGCCGAGAGGTGCGTGCGGGACGGGACGGGCCGCGGTCGGAAGCGGAATGGGACCCCAGAGCGAGGTGGGACCGCGGAGTAGGGTGGGAGGGACTGGCCCGTGTAGCAACCCCGGGGAAGCTCCGCTCCGTGCAGATCCGGACCCGGACAGGGTGCCGGCGCTGCTGCAAGTGCTTAGCCCGCTCTGAGTGGGCCCCAGCGGGCGCCCCGGCACCCATCTGGGGCCGCTCGGGCAGCGGCTCCCAGGGCTGTGGGGCTGCGTGTCGGGTGCCGGCACTCCGTTGCCCCGTGCCGGGAGCTGGCGGCCCGGAGATTCCGAGTTCGGCCGGAGAGGGGAGGGCTGCGCTGGGTGAGCAGCCCCAGGCTGGGGGCAGGCTGGGGCCGCCTTCCCAAGCGTGGCCCCGGCGGTGGGGGGGATCGCCATGACTCACCAGCCGCCCACTCGTGCCTGCTCCTCGTACCCAGGCAGGGTTAGTCAGCGGGCCTGTCTGGGGGTGGCGGGGACGCTGCCCCTCTGTTAGGCTCTCTGCGTGCTCACAGCTGCTCTGCCCTGGGCTAGGACCAGGGTGGCATCCGGAGGGCCGGGGTGTAAGGTGACTCTCACCTGCCTGATAATCTCAGTAATCTTCCTCTATCCTGCTCCTTGCATTTCACCTGTCTGGCCCCAGCCAACCATGGCACAATCCTCTCGTCCCCAAAACTGGGCTGAGCCCCTCACAAGGGGTACTGGGCCACTGAGAAATGACACTTCCCCTTCTGTTGGCCGCTGGGAGGGTGTGGGAGAGATGCTCCTCTTGCATCCCTGTAGGCTTGCACCACCCTGGTCTCTGGGGAGGGCAGGCTGATGGGGCAGGGAATGGCAGCTGCTGAGGCAGCATCACACAAGCAGCAGCCTGCGGCCTCTCAGGGCACTCAGTCAATGTCTCAAACTGAGCTATGGTCAGAAGAACCTGCCCTGTGTATTGAAGGCACCTTCCTCCTTGTGCTGCAGCCCCCCAAGACCTGTAGCACCAAGGATGCTGTTGGCATCCCCTGCTCATCTGGCCTGGAGCAATTTTACCACCTGTGACCTGCAACAGCTTTTAAAGCTGCTGGAGCTGCGCTGCTCAGAGGACAAGAGACAGAGCCCTGGTGGGGGGGAGGGGAGGAGTGATGACAGTGGAGACCACCAGTGAGGTGCCAGGGGGAGAGTGGCACTGTGCCAGCCCCTATGGCAGTGCCTATATGCAGGGCACTCAGAGTCCAGGCTGCAGGGAGGGGACACCCCTGCTCCTGGGCAGCCTGCCTGGAGCCCTGTAGCTCGCCTGGGCTCAGGGGTTTCTCCCAATCATGGTTTCCTGAAGTATCAGTTTTCTCCCTCATCCTTGAAGGATGTTGAAGTTGTGAAACAACTTCCTAGGCATGCAGATGGAGTTCCACAGCACAAGAGGCTTGTGCATGGGGAGGAAGGGCTGGCTGAGGGCTCGCTTGTGTAAGTGTGTAAGGAAGCTGCTGGGAAGGAATTAAGCAGGCTGAAACTTGCCGGGTTAGAGGCAGCCGCCTGCTCTCCTGTGTCTTCCCCAGCTAGCATGCGGCTTAGTTCGTATTTCTGCAGTCCCACTGGAGTTACCAAGTGCTGCAGTCAGTGGGAGCTGAAAAGTCCCTGTCCAGGCACCCTCTGATATCAGCACCTTGCAAGGCTGATTGAGGGGCTTATTTCTGGCATCTGCCCATCTTAAACCATTCTAATAATGGCTTGTTTCACCCCGTGTCTGCAGGGAGCGTGCAAGGAACTTGGTGCTCTGATTCCCACCAGTCCGACAGGGAGCTGGCCTTGGACCAGAACCCACCAATTTCTGCGCTGCAATTAAAAAATACCTTTGCAATTCATGGGAATGCTTCCTTTGCCATCTGCTTGGTTTTACAAAACCAAAAATTGACCTGGGTTTGCTCATTTAATCCTGTTCTTGTCCTGTGTGCAAGCATCCTTGTAACCACAGGAAGGAGAGTCCCTCAGGGCCATGAATGCACTCTTACAAAAGACTGTGCTCACCAGGGAAATAAAAGCCAGATAACTGCACAATTAGCAGTCCTCTGTGTTCAGTGGAAACTGGTGCACATAATAGCAACATTTGAGATGTATAAAGCTCTGTTTTTTCCCCTGGTTTCTTGATTATTTGCTCCTTTATTTCCTTTAGAACTGTTTGTATGAATCAGAAAGGCCATGATATTTCTGAAAATCTGGAAAAAATGGAAAAACTTCTGCTTGGGGGCAGATTGTTGAACAAAAGGCTGCACAAATGTCAGGGCTGAGTTGGCTGCAGCAGCTGGGGTTCAGCTACTGTCTTGTCTTTAAATGACAAATTGAGGTGATCAATGTTTTCTCCTTTTGAAATTGTTTTCCAGTTGCCTTCTTGTCAAAGCCTCAAGGTCTGGTTACTCCCAAGAAAAAGGGGAACGGGAATAAAAGAAGAAAAGGAAAAGGCCTGGGGAAGAAGAGAGACCCATGCCTGCGAAAGTACAAGGATTTCTGCATTCATGGTGAATGCAAATACATCAGAGAGCTGGGTGCTCCATCCTGCATGTGAGTTCCTGCTGTGTGCCGGGGAAGCCTTGTCATTGTTCCTTGAATCCTCCAGGCAACACAGAGGAAGAGCATAGGAGATATTTTTAGTGCTTGTTCCCCGTTCTTGCAGGCATGGCTCTGACTTTGCGTCCTCTCTGTGCACTGTGTTCCTTGAAGAACACTGGGAAACTTTGGCCTGAATTTGCTCCTCTAAACAAACCTGGCTTTTGCCAAAATCCATCGTGCCATAGAGCAGATGGCTCTGCAGCACCCCCTGCCCATGGGGTGTCAGCTCCATGAGCTCAGCGCAGAGGGCTGTGGTTGTGACGTTTGGAGGAGGCAAACTCCATGCGGGGCTGAGCACTGGAAGGTGCCCAGAGGTTGGCTTCTCTTCAGCTGTAGTTGGGTCCAGAGAGGTAATTGAGCACCTGGCCCTGAGAAATGGGCTGAGTCCTATATCCAAGATATTCTGCAGGTCTGATTTGAGGCCCTGTCCTGTCTCAAACTCATGGCCCTATCTCCTTTCTGTGAGCCTTGGCCAAGAGCTGGGGAGCTCCTGTGGCTGTGTCCCCAGCATGGGGGTAGAGGTGATGCAGGTACCAGGCTGTAGTGCAAGGGGAGAGCAAGTGACCCCTTGTGTGGTTTGTGGCACACAGCTCTGTGTTGTCCAGGGGTGGGAGCTGGGAGAGCAAGCTCCCTCCTCAACCCTGGCTGGCACCTGCTGCTGTGAGCAGAAGCATCTGCCACAGCACTGCAGGGCAGGTGGGATGCAGGCAGCTTCTTGGGGGACAGTCTTCCAAAGCCATGTCCCCATGGTCCTCTGGCCCTGAGGGATGGGACTGTGTCCCCACAAAGGTCTGTGTGTTCCTTCTTCCACCGCACTTGGGTGCAGGTAGTGAGCAGGGACCAGAGGAGGCAAGTGGAGGAGAAGTAGTTTGCTTGCTGTCTGGGCTCCTGGACCCAGCACTGCTGCCTTGAGAGGTCCAAGGGTGCGCACTTGATCCCTGATGACGTGGGCAGGGGTTGAGCTGGTGGATATAAGAGGCTTTGTTCTTTGCTGTCAATCCCTTGAGCCACCCAGCACTGCACCCAGAGCCCAGGGAAGATAATAGCTCCCTGGCTTACACTGCCCAGAAGCTGTCACGCCTAGCAATCTGTAGGGATCAGGGTCCGTGCATCTCCTTGAACCGCTTAGCTTTCTCTGCCTGGAGGCTGTCACAGAGTTGTTGCTGGGCCTTTAAACGGAGCTCTCGGGACTGCTCGAGATCAGCTTCAGCTGATGCCTCAGTGTGAGGCAGAGTGCAGGACCATTCCAATACAGCTGGTACAGCTGCATGTCCTCCTTTGGCCTCTGGAACCTGGGGGACCACCAGTTAGGAAAGAGTCAACTGGGGATGTGCAGGCAGGAGGGGTGCTCCAGCCTTGGTGCTGGGCACCAGCTTGATGGCCCATCTCTGGGCTGTTAATAGAGAAAACTGCCCCATTTCCTCTTGTAACAAGGCCTTGTGTGAACTGACTTGTCAACTGCCACTTGATTGTGGTTGCTTGCCTGGCCACTGCTTTTGGTGGCTGGAGCACTCTGCTTGTGGCTGGCTGGCTCCAGCTATGTTGTGGGGTCTTCTCTGCTTCTGATTCCTCTGTTAGGTTCTGGGACTGAGGCTGGGTGCTGCTGGGCGTGAGTGCTGGGGCACAATGCCCAGCGCTGCAGCGTGGATGGGGTGGGGGCATTGGCACGTGATGGTGATGGAGTTTTCTCCCATGCTGTGAACCAGGCAGCAGGGCTGGATGGAGCCCACAGGATGAGCTTGTGTCAGTACCCAGCTCTGCAAGGTGTTGGCACCGGGTGCATCTAGCTGGTCACATCAGCATGCCTTGACTCACAGAGAAGGCTTGGGTGGCTGCCTCACAGCTCTGCAAGGAAACATTATTTTTGGTATGTGAGCAACCTCCCACATCTACAGGGAGTTAGCTCCTCTCGCACTGGCTAAGAGCAGGGGAAACCCTTTTCCAAGGGTAGCATTGAGCCCATGACCCTAGGGACTTTCCTTCCCAAAAGCAGGCAGCCTGGCTTGTACAGCCTGCATCTGCATGCCCCTGGAGCCAGCCCACATCCTCCTGCTGGGCTCTTAGTCTCTCTGCCCTTCTGCAGTCCCTGTTGTCTCTCACCCCATGAGTGATGGGTTAGCTGTGGCCCAAACAGCCCAGCTCTGTCTGGTGATGATCAAGAATAGCACAGTCCCCAGCGCCTTCTACTGTGGGGAAGGACCTGGCCTTGCCAGGAGTCTTTGTGATGCTTGGGGCAGGGGTGCGGGAAGAACATGACTTAGAGGTGTCCTCAGACCTCCCTGCTCAGGGTGGGGGCTGCAGAGAGCTGGCAAGGTGCTGGCCAGGGCTGGGCAGAGGCAGCTCCTTCATGCTGGGGTATGAGAGACCCAACATGCCACTGCTTGGCCACCCATGTCCTTAAAATCTTTCCTCCTCACTCAGATGCCAGCCAGGATATCATGGAGAGAGATGCCACGGCCTCTCGCTGCCTGTAGAGCAATCCCCCAGCGCATACGACCACACCACGGCGCTTGCTGTCGTTGCAGTGATCCTGTCCTCGCTGTGCCTCATCATCATTGCAGCCTTGCTGATGCTCAGGTGGGTGGGGTGGGGTTGTGCAGCCAGAGCTGCGTCCCTGGGAGGGCTGCATGTAGGGAGCGGTGGCAGGGGCTGTTTCATGCTCTGAGCATCTCTTTGGCCTCACAGGTGTCACAAGAGGGGTGTCTACGATGTAGAAAATGAAGAGAAAATAAAGCTGGGCATCACTGTGAATCACTGAGGATGCCAGGTGCTGGCAAGGTGAGCCCTAGCTGGGCTTGGGGCTGCAGTGGGGCTTGGGCACTGGTGGGTGCTCGGGGTCTGCTTGTTCTGCTGGCTGGGACTGCTCCATGATCCTGTGCCAGAGCCAGGCATAAGCTGGATGTGCTTTGAGCCTGGAGAAGCAGCTTGCTGAATGTGGCCCAAGAACCCAGGCTGCCCCACATGGTCTCAGCCCTCTTCCCTTCCTGTTCAAACTCCTGTTCTCTGATAGTCCTGACCACCATCACCTCCCCCTTTATGTCCCTCCTTTGGCCTGTTGCTGCATGGTTCAGAGACATTTGGTAGCAGGAAAGCTGCTTTCCCTGTCTTTCCCCCTCTGCCCTCCCCCAACTTGTTCTGTTCCCTCTGTCTCACTCATGTCCCACTGAGTCATTTCCCCTTCTTAGATACTGCCTCTATTTATATGCATATTTTTTAAAAAACTTCCTCTTCCCTCCCACTTGTTCTCTGCTTATTACTTGCACCAATGTAATGGCTTGCAGCTGGGCATGGGAGTGCCCCGTGAAGTGGCTGGGTGTGCTCTGCCTCATGTGGCAGGGGTGCTGGGAGGCCCACAGGCTTCCTCTGTTCTGGTCCAGACCCTGATGTTAGATGTTCCCATAACTGTTACAATTATTTCTCCTTTTAATAAATCAGAACGTTGTGGGGCAGGGGTGGTAGTAAAGTGATGCCTTCAAAGGATTTCTGAATTGTTACTAGTTTGCAGGTAGTGTTGGGAATGGGATTTCTGGATGACAGGAGTTGAATATCAGGGAAGGAGACTTAGAGCAAGATGCTCCATCGCTGTCCCCTCTGTCCTGGGGATTAGGGTAGACGTGTCCGGGGGAAAATACCACAATGGACATGGAGCGTGTGGCCAACATCTGTTGTGGCTGTTGGTCACAGCCCTCCCCAGCATCCTGTCCTCAATCTTCCTGGCTCAGCCCTGCAAGGCGCTGGCTTTCAGCAGCCAGGAGAGGTGCCCTGCTGGGGGGATGGGATGTGCACTGTGGCCCCCATATACACAGCTCTGCTCCATGTGCAGAAAAAGCTGGGGACAATGTGTTAGCAGTGCTTTTGCTGGGTCCCAGTTGCATGGCTGAGCAGTGACCATTCCCATGCTGCTGTGTTTCAGGGCTCGGCACTGACACAGTTCTACCTCCTGGAAGATGCGAGCCACGGGACCCTGCAGTGCACCAGGAGCTCACTGGAGCAGCAGGACAGGGCCTGCTCTGTACTGCCACAGGGAGCTTTGCCATCTCTGGGTGAAGGAGGCAGGGGGTGATGCTCTCTGGGCAGGGTTCTCACCGAGGTGGGAGGGACCAGCTGGTGGCACAGGGCCTCTCCGGCAGCTCAGAGCCACCTGCTGTGGTATGCACAGGGGAACAAACTGTGAAAGGCTCACACCAGGCTTGGGGCTTTCGTAGGCTCAGGAGGGGTGGGAGGGTAACAGCTATTTAACAAGCTATTGTTCCTTTTAAATTATATATTTATTTTAGATAAATTGTACATAGTATTTATATTTATTGGAGGCCTGTCTCTGCATCCTTTGCGTAGGGCAAGATGGCAGGGTAAGACCTCACTTATTTTTTAAGTGCAATGTCATATTCTAATAAATAACTTTGTAACAAATGGTTGGGTTGTTGATTTAATGGAGGTGGAAAGCAGTCAGACCTCTGAAGGCTGTGTGTGACAACATGCCACTGCTAGTATGTTCCTGGAAACACCAGGGTGCATCTGTGGAACAGCAGCACAGATCCTGACCATGCTGTTCTTGAGTGCAGCTTCTGCTGGAGCCCAGCTGGGCTATGAGGAGGTGGTGGCAGGCTCCATTCTGCACCTTGCTATGGGGCCTGCATCTTGGCCAGCCCCTAGATGGATGTGATGATTGGCTATCTGCAGATGAAGTAAAGCTGCCCTTAGTTCAGCCACTCTGATCTCAGATCAATACAGACAGGACTGGTTCCTGCATTTGGCTGAAAATTGAGTGTTTTTTAGCAGTGGGTACCCTTGTGCGTCACCACCTGAAGAGCAAAAGCCCCCAGCAACTGCAGCAGCCCAAGTCCCAGCAATGAGGGAACAAGTTACAGGTTCTGCCTTAATGCTGTGGAAGTGCTGGTTTAATCAGAGTCCTAACCTGGGATCTTTTCACTGTCTTTTAAATAACATCTCCAGTTAGTGTGCAGGAGGCCCCTTTGCTGTGCGTCTTCTGGCTGCATCTCATCCTGCCTGTACTGCTCTCACTCCAGCCTGGAGCACTGTCCTGTAACTCCGTGTGGGCAGCTCTGCCTGGCCCAGGCCTGGCAGCACTGGAAATAGCTTAGTTGGAATGCTTTTCTGCATACAACTGGAATTTTTGCATTGACTTTTTGCTCTGGATGGGAAGGAGTGAGTAGGAGGTGCAGAAGCACTGGTGAAAGCCTTTGCAAACCCCTGCTGAGCAGACAACAGAAATTGCTGACTCTGGGCAAGCAGGGATCCCAGCTCATGGGCACTTGCCTCAGGATGCTCTGTGTGGGGAGACAGTGAGCACATGTGACTGCCACTGTGGTCTGGCCTGTGATGGGTCTGGGGCAGCAAGGGATGGGGCACCTCAAGGGACAAGGTCCTAGTGGCAGTTCTGAGAGCCACAGGGCCGTGTCACCATCGCCACTCTGCCTGGAGCCTCTCTGCATGTGTGCCACGCAAGGATGCACTCTGGTCTGCGTGGCACCTCTGCGGCTGTGACGTGGGCTAAGATGCCCAGGGATGATAATCTAACAGACCAGAAGATGGGAAGATACTTTGAAGGTGTAATGAGGGGGAAGCTGGGTGGCTTGGCCTTCTGGGCTGGGAAAGGATAAGAACCCTGTGTATGCCCAGAGAGTGCAGGGATGAGGGCCCTGGGGCAGCACTGGTAGCACTAAGGCAGCAGCGCCCTAGAGCCTGTCAGGGTCACACCAAGCTCTGTCCTGCCCAGGTCCCTGGGCATTGTCTGAGGAAGGTGAGCAGCACAGCCAGAGGCCTGTGGAAGCACTTGCTGCAGCGCTGCCATTCACATCTGTAGGCTGAGGAGAAGGGGCTGCTCCCTCAGCCCCAGTGCTGCCACTTAGACCCAGCACCAAGGGGTGCCCACAGGTGACACACAGTGGCAGGAGGTTCCAGGGTCACACCACATCCATGGCCTTTCTGCAGGAGGCTGGTGAGCACCTGGGCATCTTCGTGTGGCAGCTGTGTCATGTCCCCAGGTGCCCACTGTTGTCCCCAGACTGGGACTCAGTGCTGGGGTCACACCAAGGCCTCCAGCCCTCTTCCTCTCTGGCCCTGGGCCTGCTGCCAGGTGTTGGCCACAGGGACATCCAGGAGTGCAGATGGGGGTCTGGGGCAAGGCAGGTGCTGATCTCGTTAGCCCCAGTGCCACTGTCTATGCACCAGGTGCACAAACACCCCCATGTGCCACCATCTGCAGCATGTCCTGAGTGTCAGGCCAGCGAGGCCTCGGTCAGCCCATGGGCCTGGGCTGCTGGCACCTTCCACCATGCCCCTCTGCTGCCTGTGCATGGCCCGACCCGGGTGACAAGTTACAAGCCCCCACACTGAGCACTGTCCCAGAGATCTCTGTGTTCCCCACAGCTCTGTTGCACCACTGGCAGAGGCCTTGTGCCCCTGAAGCAGAGCCCAGAAGCTTGCAGCACACCTCCTCCTCTAAAAAAAAAGTGAGGCTTACAGGGTAGATAAAATCCCAGCTTTGGATTTAATTAAAAAAAAAAAACCACACACACAAAAAACAACAATGCAGTATGTTACAGTAGCCAATTTAACAACCAAGTGTCCCCTGCCTGCCCAGCGCTGCTCTTAGAATCATAGAATCCTTAGAGTTGGAAGGGACCTTTAAAGGTTATCTAGTCCAACTCCCCTGCAATGTACAGGGACACCTACAGCTAGATCAGGGTGCTCAGAGCTTGGTCCAGCCTGACCTTGAATGTCTCCAGGGACGGGGTTTCCACCACCTCTCTGGGCAACCTGTTCCAGTGCTTCACCACCCTTACCATAAAAAACTTTTTCCTTAAATCTANCAGTACTCCAGGTGAGGTCTCACCAGCACAGAGCAGAGGGGTAGGATCACCTCCCTCGACCTGCTGGCCATGCTTCTTTTGATGCAGCCCAGGATTCTGTTGACTCTGTGGGCTGCGAGGGCACATTGCTGGCTCATGTCCAGCTTACCATCAACCAGTACTCCCTAGTCCTTTTTGGCAGGGCTGTACTCTATCCTTTCATCCCCCAGCTTGTATTGATAGCAGGGGTTACCACGGCCCAGGTGCAGACCTTGCACTTGGATTTGTTGAACCTCATGAGGTTCTCCTGTGCCCACTGCTCAAGCCTGTCCAGGTCTCTCTGGATGGCATCCTGTCCCTCAGGTGTGTTGACTACACCACACAGCTTGGTGTCATCTGCAAACTGTTCAGGGTGCACTTGATCTCACTGTCAATACCATTGATGAAGATATTGAAGAATATCAATCCCAGCACTGACTCCTGAGGGGCCTCACTCGTCACCGATCTCCATCCAGACATTGCGCCATTGACCACCACTCTCTGGGTTCGACCCTGCAGCCAGTTCCTCGTCCATCAAGCAGTCCACCCATCAAATCCATATCTTTCCAGTTTGGAGAGAAAGATGTTGGGGGGGACTGTGTCAAAGGCTTTGCTGAAGTCCAGATCTTGCTCACCTTTGTAGCCACACTCCACACCTCGGCCGCGTGGCAGCACAGGTGGGGCACAGCAGAAGTGTCTGTGGTGTTGCAGGAGCACAGCTTGGCTCGTGCTGCCTGAGTGAGGCAAAATCCACTGAGCTGTCCTCACTGCCTCCCTTAGGAAACAGCCACAGCCCTGCAAGTGATTCCGTTTGGTTGGTTTTCCTCCTGACAGAAGCTGCTGGCTTTGCTCCAGTCCTCACCCAGACACTGAGCCCTGAGCCAGGGATGGGCTTTGCAAAGGAGCAGGATGAGCTGTGCTGCAGAGCCATCTCCCATGGATCTCTTGCTGCCTATGGAGCGGGACATAGCAGAAGGACTGACGTAGCACATCACTTGCAGCGCTGTCCAGCTCTCGGTGAAGCTGGGCTTGGGATCCAGGGGCACTACATTGTTCTGGGGAAAGCCTGCTCAGCAGATCCACCCCTTCCAGGAATGATAGGGATGCTCAGATCTGGCCCAGGCCTGTCTCAGTCTGGGTCTGGAGTTGGGAAGCTGATTCTTGCCCCTTCCAGAGTTGCTGCTCTTACCTAACCCAGAGGATCTGCGCAGGGCTGTGCCTTGCTCCAGCTCATCTGCCCATCTACCTGGCTGCTGCCTCCTCCAGGTGGTGGTGGTTTGACCCAGCAGGTA
>WBMW01002179.1:998702-1095728 GCA_013396635.1 Penelope pileata | reverse complement strand
CCGGGGCACGTGGGCCTAAAGCGTTGCTAAAAACGCTTCGAAAAAGGCATTGAGGGAAAAAAAAGGCAAATAGTTTGAAGAACAGCAGCTTGCAGTGAAGGTGCAGAGTGCGTTTGCAATGCAAACAAGACCGGTAAAAATGCTGCCATGTCTCCCTGGTAGCGCTAAATGTGAGTGGCAGCATTCCTGGGTCCCACCTCTGTTACTCTTTTGTTCGTTAATACAGTGGCTGATGAGCTTTAAATCGTGGGGAATTATTACATAACTTGGTTCCTTCCAACTTAAGTAGTAGATTGAAAAAACACTCTCTGTACTGGCCCAGAAAATCAGCCCTGCAGTGCTGCACATGTGCAGACGTCCATGTTAACTTTCCTTGCTATGGGGAAACTGTGTCTGGCATTGCATACGCTGTAGTGTATAGAAAGCACTTGCATATCCTTCTCTAATATTTACTTTATGTTCCATGCATGACAAATTTGCCGAATTTGAGAGCCTAGACCTGCTTTTATGAAGTTAATTAAGCACACAGTTCAGCAAATTAATTTAGCAGTGGAGAAATGAGAAACAAAGTGATCCTTTTCCCCACAGCCCTATTTAAGCAGCGGAGTTCTTTGCCGTGTGACATTGCAGATGTCAATGATTCAGGTTTCAGAAAGTGATTGGACATGCGGCTGGCAGTAACAGTAAAGCAAGGGCCGTTAGCTGCCAGGACAATGCCTTTTGCTCAAGCAGCACCTGAGCAGCAAATCAGTGGAGAATGGGAAGATAACCAAGGTAGTGTGATGCTTACTGCTGCAACTGTTTGAACTCTTCCCAGGCATCCACTAGTGGCTGCTATGGTTTGTTTGCTTTTCTGCAAGAACACAAGCACAGTACCGTTCCCTCCCTGCAAAGATACAAAGGCATTTCTTCCTGTTGGGGCAATACCAGCAGCCAGCTCAGCCTAGGGCTAGGGACGAGCCTCCTATCAGGCAAGTTCCTTTCTTCATCAGTTTTACCCTAGCCACATAATAGGAAAGGAGTTTGGCTAGTAGGGCTACGGGTCAGTCCTGGCGTGGCTGTGTTCGCATTGTGCAGGTCAGTTTGCACACCAGCCAAGCTGTCCCAGCAGATAAGCCTTGGGTAGGTGTAACTGCAGGCAAGGCAGGCACTAGGATTACATTTTTCAAAGAAGAGCAAATAAGCAGCAGCTCTGCTGGGGTTGGAATTACCATGATGCCTGTCAACAGTATGCCCTCAGAAATCAAATCTAACTTGTTTATCAGCCCTGCAGATGGAATGAAAGGTGAGGAAGCACCAAACTTGGTGCTCATTTTGCCAAAGGAGGAGATGGAAATGATGAGAATGGCCATGAGCATCTAATGCTTCGTAGAGAGTCCGTTTTCAGACTCCAGCCATCCTTCATTGCCCGCATGTGTGAGTTTCCACAGCTATGGCAAAGACACAGTAGGTGACAGAACCATGCCCACCACCTCCAGCAGCTGCCTTGGCACATGCCTAAAGCCTGGGCTTTTGAAAGAGAGCAATGCATTGAAACGAGGAAGAGACAGTACAGCACAAATTGTGTTAATGGCAAGTAGACTTTTTCCTGGAAGTCATCACTACATCTCACGCTAATACCTTTGCTTTTAGAGCTGCATTTTCTCAGGCCATCACAAAGTGAGGCAACATTATGATCATGTCTCATAAACCCACTGCTATTGTTTACTAGGTTATCAGCTAATGACATGGGAAGTATGTTCCCAAGAAGGGGGATTGCTTATTCTATTCTTGCATTCCGAACTACAGCCTGCAAATCTTTCTAATCTACAAAATCCAATAGGCTCTGGCTGCCTTGTTAGTCGTTGTGATGCATTGGCTACTGTCAGTGGTCCTGTGCAAGATGTGCCCTGTGTCCTTTGGAAGGACAACGGTGGAATTCTGTAGGTTGTGTTGGAATTTCCTGGCTGTTAGAATTCTCCCTGATACTGTACATGAAATCATGACATTGATGAAAGAGCAAGTAGCAGGATCCTTGCTTGCTGTATGGCTAAATGCCACAGATACTGCAGATGAAACCCCAGATGGTCTCTTGGGAGATATCAGGTCTAGTTTTTCACTGCTCCATAACCCTACATCTACTGAATACTGACAGCGCCTTGTACAAGCAATTAGATCCATCAGAAAAAAGGGAATGGTCTCGGCCTCTCTTGTCAGCAGGTCATCTATGTTTCCAACTAGCCACTCAACAGTGAAACCCAACGCCTAAAAGTGTAAAAGGATCGTTTAACTTGTGGCTGATAGCTCAGCCTCAGGGTGCAGTTTTAACCTCTTCTCTGTGGTATCTTTTTTCCTTTTAATTTCTCTCAGCTCAGCAGCACTGTTTCTAAGCAACAAGTGAAAGCTACAGTCCTGTGTGAAGCCATAGCCTAATTTCCCTGCCACACAAACTCACTGGCAGAGGCAAGAAAGGAACGGCCACATCGAGAGAGAAAAGCTCCTCGCAGATATCTGAAGTCACGGAAGCTCCAAACCCAGCTCCCAACGCCTATTACAAGAGTTGATACAGGTAGTGCGTAACTTCTTGTGTGCATGCATGAGAGAGAATGTGGGAACAATATCCAGCAACACTGAGAGCTTACTAGGCATGACATCAGGATGTGTTTTCTGGAGCAGGGAAGTGAAGCATGTACTTTGATTTTATGATAAGTTTGTGGGCCAAATGCTAGCTGCACTCTTTGCCATGTCCTGTCAGACCAGCTGTCATCTCATCTCTTCCAGCTGGTCCTCTTCCCAAGCCATTCAGTGATCTGCAGCTAACTAACTGCCTTGGTACCCAAAGGTCTGATTAATACACACACAGTGGGGAGGGCAAGCCATGTGCTAAGCAGCTCAGAATTGGCAGCAGGTTATTAGACTGCATTATGTGAAAAAACATACGTCACTGTGATGGGAATACAAGCAACCTGCTATCTGACACTCGAGACTGATGCTTATCTTAAATGAGCCCATTTCCCATCACCAAACTCCTTATCCTCACTTTCAGTACTGTGCATGTTGTCTTCTCTTTCTTGACTAGGTTATCTCTCAGTTTCTACTGTAATCCTGCCTGGAAATTCATTGTGACCAGATTTTTGTAGTGGGTCTCTAAGCATCCCATGCTCTGATTCAAGTTTGTTCACTGACAGAGATACTTGGTAGGATGTAATGTTTCTCTCTCCTAGATCTCATTGAGACACTTATATTACAGCAACAGCTGAAGTATCTCCAGCCATGGAAAGAAAACACCTAAAGAAAGAGATTGAAAAACTCTTGTAAGTTGTAACTGGCCACAACTTCATTCATTGTATCTCAGTTAGACTTATTTTCTTCGCAAAGAATTGTAATACCTAACTGGATGGCAGCTGTAAATCCTTCATCTTCTTTTGCTGAAAAGCACAGACTTCCTTTGAGATTCTCTTCATTTTCTTGTGTAGCTCACACGCAAGTTGCAGTGTGAGATGCCCTGACTGTGTATGTGGCAGTAGAGAGGTCCCAGCCCAGAACTTGCTCTATATCAGTGGGAGTGAGCAGAGAGGTGCAGAGTTTCTACCTTGCTGTGCAGCCAGTCAACAGCCAGTGGAGCTGCTGTCCGTAAGGGGTCTCCTAGTTCGTGCAGCAGCGTCTCAAGCTCTTTGATTAAGTGATGCTCAGCAGATAACTCCCAGGGAATGTGAGCAGTGTTCTCTCCATTTCATACAAGTCCTGTGCCCATCTTTCCTGGGACTCCTTGAGTGGATTACAGTACTCAATCTGAGTTAAGGTTGCTGAATTAGGCCCCCTATAAGTGAGAAAACCAAGCATCATTGAAACATCTCTATAATCTTTCGTCTGTACAGTGAACTCCTTGATTCACATTTGAATTCCTTCCTATATTTTAGAGCCTTTGGGCAAGACAACAGTGTGGTTTGACAGAAGCTAAGATTAGCAGCGGAGATGCATGAAACTAACAGCTTTCCAAATTAGGAGGGGTCTGTGAGAAACTCTCCAGAAGATTCCTAGCCTTGAGTCATAGCAAATTTAGTCCTGGTTTTGCACTAGCTCTAGTGTCATCCTGTATTTCTCATGCACTGGATTGCTTAGAATCAATTGCAATTCAAAGTTGTTTTCTTGCTTTAAGGGGAGATTACGTTGGCATCAGACTGCGAGAAAATGAATTTGATCCAAGAGGACAAAGGCAGCCCAGCTTTCTAGATGACATGGTAAAATGACCAGACTTCCTATTTCCTATCATATCCTCTTTAATTGCAAGGCTACTGAGACCTCTGATAGATGTCAGTTTCATACAGCTAAATAACTGTTTCCTACAGTGATCAATAAAAAACAATTATAGAGATAAACATCTAAAGAGATTGGCTGTGAACAGCATCCAGATGCAATGTATCCAACATAATTTAAGTTTCTACTGATTTTTCAGCAAGACGAAGCTCATCCACAGGGGACATTTGAAAAAGCTGAAGTCAGTTAGGCAAAAGGAATTTTGCACAAACTAGTCTGTCTGTTCATGACAAAACATCTCCCAGCTAAGCTGAGAAAGTCTTCCTTTGGATGTTTAAAACCCCTCAATCTCAGCGAGTGTCTTATAGCCTCTAAGGTACCCAACGTAGCTGAGGCAATACTGGGCTACAGCTCACCTCCCCTGCATTTCTCTCTTCTCTCAGTCAAACAATTACAGGAGAACAAAGCACATGAGGTTCTTCTGTCTTTCCAGGTACATTACAACTTAGCCTTCAGTGTCGCTTTGCTGTGGCTGAGTGACTTGGATGCTCAGACTGTGCTGACAAGAGAGAAAATGTGAGTCTTTCAAAGCTAAGATCCTGGTGTTGCTGGGTTGCACCAGTGTGAAAATGGAGTATAAGAAGCAGTGAATCAGGCCTAGAAATTCTTTTTGCTTTTGTAACACCAGGCTAATAATCTTCTTGTTCAAAACATCATGCAGGAATTTGGCAGCTCGCAGCCAATATGTGTATCCCAATCGAATTGAGAGAGAAGCTATGATATTATCTTCATATGCTGGAATACTAATGGTAAGAAGAAGGATAGCAAAATCTATTTATTTTAATATGACACTTGTATAGAAACACTCCCTGTGCCCCAAATGTCTTCGTTTATAGAAAACACAATATACAGACAAGGAAAATGCTACAAATCTGACTTATTTTTATCAGGTAGCCTTTAAGTTTCACCTAGAAAACTAAATAGACAATTTCAGTGGATAGTCCTATGCATTTGTGTAGGTTAGTTATCTTGTTTCACCCAAATGCAAAACGGTGAGCAAATTGTAGGACCAGATCTCAACAGATTTGCACTAGCAACATGACACAGCACTAGGAGTCGAGGTGAAAGTTGATTCAGAAATCAAAAGAAAGGGATGTTATGTGGATTTCACACATTCACTTCAAAGACTGCTTCTAAGAGTTGACCTCCTCTCCTTAACTTCACAGAACAGCATTCCTATTGAAGAGATCTTTGAGATTTACAGCATGGGGCCTTCAGCAACACACTGGCAGAGCTCTGCAAATGTGAGTCATTTGCTGTCTTTTTCAGCATCTCTTGTAGGCATCTGAGTGAAAACCTCTCACCAGTAGCATTGGACTACTGACCTCTGTGGGACAGAAGCACAGAGGAACAGATGAGAAGTCAGAAGCACAGAGAAGTGGTAAAGGAAAACCCTTTGCACACAAACTCAACCTCACGCACTGCCCATCACTCCACAGAAGTACTGAAACAAACAATGTAATTGTGGAAAAAAAACAAAAACAAAAAAACAAGGGAAGTTGAGACTAGGAAGGGGAGGGAAGATGTTTACTATTTTTGGCCTGTCGAGTTTGATGCTTTCCTCATTACACCACCAGTGGGATCAGAAACCTCTAGCATACTTCCAAAATGCCCACACTCTGCTTTTAGACTAAGGAGTCACCTGTTGCATGTTAGAATATTTGAATAATGTGCTCCTGGCTTTAGAGGTTTCTTAAGGCTTTGTATTGGCATGCCTCTTTCTATCTTAAATGCTCAGCTGACCACAAACTTCATGGTTCCTTTCTAGCCTGCACACTGGTGTGGGACTTTGCCAGTGTAAGTGAACAAAGTGCCAGCAAGCACAGACACACAAGAGCTCCTTGTCTTCAGTAGCTGACCTTCAGGGAGATGGTTTTGTTCTTGAAATGGCCGAAGTGGCTTGTTTGACTCTGCTGTGCTGTTCCTCCGTTGAGCCTCTGCTGAAAATCATCCCCAGGCTACCAGAAAAAGAAACTGTATTTGGTGTATGCAAAACTGGATACAGCAAACAAATGTAACTGAGCAACCAGATGGATGAACAAAAAGGAGATATACCAGCTTTGCTGATTGGATCTCATCTTGGCCCTGTAGAGATTTCACCAATTAAAACTCTTCAATCCTATCTTGCCCTGACACTAATACGTGTACCTGGCCCCAGTCAGTTAAAGAGATAACTCATTCCTAAACACACCTGAAACATTTTCAGCATTGTTAGCACTATATACCTTTCAGAATGTACCCCAAACTTTCTGGCTTCTGCTGCCCTTTAGGTCTGAGAGTCCACCAAAGAACAGATGCCAGTTCAGCACCATCAGACAGCTCAGTGACTTCCAGGTTTTTCCACAGCAATGGCCTCATCTCCCACCAGCCTCCTGCCTACCCCTGTCTGCTATGTGCAGTAAAGACTTCCACTGCAGAAAGGATCCTATGTATTTGGATTCTATAATATTTGTGCTTTTTTTTAAAATGTTGCATAGTAAACTCAAGTTGTCTGCCCTCTTTTGGTCTTGGGCATTTGCAACAGAAAACTGGCTGCAGCCTTCTCTTTGGTCACGGCAAAAAGCTGAACAAATCACCTCATATCTTACAGCATGCCAGGGAGAGACAGGAAAAGGGCAGCCCAACTACTCTCAAACACACGAAGGTGTAATCCAGCTTCTGGGACTTTGGCATAGTACTTTACAGCGGAGCAGTCTCACTAGCGTGCTCTAAGTACTGCTTGCTAATGCGAGGTGGGAAAGGAAGCCACACAGTTCCAAGAAGATACAGCCTGCTTCACAAGGGCCTCACCTGTGCTCAAAGTCTGTCTAACTACGGATCTTTAGTCACATGTATTTGCTCTGTAAGAAATATTGTAGGGATTACAATATTTAATTCATGACTCAAGTCACAAAAAAAATATATTCTGTATGGCCCTGTTTTTAAGAGAAGAACATTTCTGCTGTGATATACAAGTTCCCTTTTCAGTGATGCAAAGTTCATTAATGTTTTGCAAGCACCAATTAAAAATAGCTGTGAAGTTATTAGCAGACTGTAATACATGATGCACACGTAATTCACAGCGTTTCTGGTGCACTTAAGATGTTTGCCATGCTTGGCCTCACTATTAATGATGGACTGCCACCTGGCGTCCAGAATGCACTCCAGCTCACAATTACACGCATCAGAACAGCCTTGGCCATAGCCTATCTTTGTTTCATTTTCTCATGGCAAGAACTAGAAGTGCCACTAGATGCCACTCGGGTATTTCCCAGCCTGGCTGTTCAGAGGAAGGATCTTCCCCTCAGCTCCTGGGATAAGCGGGTGGATCAGCTTTCCACCCTTTTTCTGTGTATATTTTTGCTGCCATATTCACTAAGGGCAGGTATCCTTTTCTCTAGGAGTTTCCAATCCAAGATGTTTTTAGAAGACCCCCTTTTAAGTGCACACCACACACCGTAGAGGATGTTTTCTTGTAAGTTTTCCAGCTACTCATCTGTTTTCCCATGGTGTCATGTCCCACCCCATTCCTCTCCCCATTCAATTTATATTCTGCTGTTACGCAGAGACAAAGAATAGAAACAGTTTCTCTTCATCTCACCTTACTGTGCACTTGCCTAAATCCTTTCTCTAGCAGACTCAGGGATACTTCCTTGATGGTCATGAGGTAGCAAAGTTAAAGTTTCCTGAAGATGAAAATAAGCCCTTGTTACCAGGATCTCCAGATCTCCTGTTCCTATTTCAGCTAACAACGCTGCTTAATTTTAAGCATGGGCTTAAGCTCATTCCCACTCTGTGAATGGAACTGAAATGCTTTGCTGAACTTGGAGACTAAGGGTAGTTTATTTTCCAAAGCCCTCATCAGTCTAAGTGATGAAATCTACTGTTTTCATAAACAGCAATTCTTGGAAGACAACTTACGCTTCTTAAAAGACCAAGAGTCAAAGAACTGGAATCCAGCCAACCTCAAAATTCTATTTCTGTGCATCTGTTTATCTCCTCCCCACCCACCCCCACCTTTCCCATCAAAACAAAGTAATAGAGATTCCTATTACCCCCCATCACTTCTGAAGTCTTGACTCAGATCTTGAATATCAAGCAATAGCTTTACTAAGATATATAGATATTTAGGGAACTTAAGTCACATCCTAGTGGGATTTAGGATCCAGAAGACTTCTGATTCATGAGCAGGGACATCCTAGCCTGAGAAAGACATACTAACTCCAACAACTGCCAGTCACTTCTTGGAGTTTCTTACCCACTGAGCAGACATTTCAGCAGCTGTCATGTGAACAGCTGAGCAGCTGCACACTGCCTGCCAGGATGACATGATAGACCACAATCCCCATGCTGCCCTGGGACACACATGGCCATAACAGCAGCAGTTCAGCTACTGCATGGCCAAGTGAGATGTCTGTGCAAGAAGCTGGGTAAGCCAATTAGGCAGAGCAGAAACTGCAAGCAAAGCTGTCCTCAGTTGTCCATTGAGTCTTCTCAGCTGATCACTCAAAAGGGTGCACCCGTTTGACTCGGCACAGAGTTCCTGCAGTCATACTAATCTATGAATTGTTGTTCTTCCAGGATCGCTGGATTCAACCTTTCAAACTCTCCCTGCATCCATTTGCCCTGCTGACTGCCCCCAAAGCTGCAGAGTACGCCTGGAAGCAGAGTGAGCACTTTTCAACCCAACACCCACAAGGCCAGGGAGGGGGACATGAGGCAGCAGTGCCACCGAGTTACAGCCTGCTGAGCTCTAGCAGCTGCACTCTGAATGGAAAGGACAGAGTAAACTTTGGTCTGTGCCTATTCTTTTGGTGGGTGGAGGAGGGTATTTTCCTACTGTAACCCAGAAATAGTACCTAGCTCAGGCTCCTGAAGTCCCTGACAATTGCAAGAGGAGTACTTCAAGTTGAGATAAACAATAGGATTGCAGGACCAGCCTTCCTGTGTGACAATCACTTGTTTGTTCTTAAGCTTGGACTAATATTACAACTTTTGTAAAGGTCAGTTACGCTACTGGCCAGTGAAAGAATCACCCCCTCTCCTTCCTGCTTCTTCCAGTTGCTTCCTGATGCAACAAAAGCAGGAGAAACTCTAGGAGCATTAGGGCACTTGAAGTGGGACCCCTCTCCTCCAACCATGTGTCACAACTGATTACATAGAATAGGTCTGTAAACCACCCTGTAAGTCCAAGATGAAGAAAGTCTCTTTTTCCCAAGGCATCAAGTACCAGAGAAGAGCAAATCAAAGAACCAACCCTCATTTAGCGTGGAGAGCTAAAAAGGACAGCAAGCAACTGAACCTACTGACCAGAAGAAAGCAACAGGTTGATAAAGTACGTCAGAAGGACTCGCACAAGCCAAACCATTTTTACAACACTGCCACTGCATGTCACAACTGGAGCAGCACCTCAGGCCACACAGAGCCCACAAAGCCTCTCAGCACTCTCTAGCATAAGTTTCACAGTAGTGCTATTTTATATATTGTGTCAATCCTAAATGGGACTTAATCACAACTTATACCTCACAAGCTGCAACATCAACACATTCTCAACACACACAGAAGGCACTCTTCTGGCTAAGATCTCTGCAAAGTGCATTTGCTACCATCACTTTTAAAAAGTTGAAAACTAATTTTGTTTTCCGTAAAGAACCCAGCCATGTTAGATTAGCCTATTATGTACATGAATTGGGCTCTGTCTTTCTATCAGTACATTATTTACGAAAGCCTGCTGTTTGCTCCAACACTGTTGAGCAGGAGAGACAAGAAAACATTCGTTCTAGCAACAACAGGGCTGGATATAACAGAGTAGAATATGGGGGCTCCCCCACAGCCCTGAGCTCAATGTGCATCACATGTCACACAGCAGGAGGGAAGCTGATCTGCCACACAGTCCTCGTTTCTTGTAATAGAATCAGCCCTACATGCTGTGTTTTCACTTATTAACATTTTCATCCTGCAGGGAGCTACAGAAGCAAAACAAGGAGTCTCTCCAGAGAAGCCTGGACCAGATTTGAAAGCAAAGAAAGCACATACATAACAAAGACCCATACTTCATGTACCTCGCTTCACTGTACGTGATCTAGCTAATGTCTTCTAGCTTGGCTTTGGTTGTGCATTTGTGACTTGGGGAGGGTATTGTTTGTTTTTTAAAATCTTGGTAGACATTCCTTCCATCTCACCCTTCATATCTCGTACCTAAGACTCACATTCCCTTCTCTTCCCTTTGCCACATCTCTCCTGCTTCTCTGACAATGTTTTGGGAACTTACATTTTCTCAGCATATCTCTACTGCTTCTCAACTCACCATGCTATTTTTGCAGAGCTAAAAAGAGGATGCAGCACTCCAGAGGCGGGTCTTACACATTTTCCCTTGCCTGCAGTGCTGTGCAACTCTCACCCATGATCCAGAGTAGGACAGGAATGAAAAGCCCTGCATGTGACGTAAGGGTTTTGCCTGTTAGGATGACTCCATTTTCTTCAGCTGTGCCCTTTAACTGTCCTGCTTTGTTTTCCTTAAAGAACTCAGTTGTAAAGAAAACAACAACAACAAAAAACGTAACTGTCTTCTATCCTTCATTTGTAGGTCTCTAATCATCTGGCTTATTTACATCCATGCTATGCAAACCAAGAACATTCCTGGGCTGTCACAATCTCACCCTTGCACTAACTCCACCTTGGGATAAGAGTTGGGTGTACATCATTCCCCATCCATATCCTTCTCTTCCTCAGGGTGGAAGCCTGAGCACACAGATTTCAGGGCTCCATGGAGCAGTAGAAGCATTCACTGCTGAAAGTTGCATTTAATACTTACTGCAGGGTAGAGATACTCCATAAGAGCTTTTTACATGTAAGAATGGCAGAATTAAAGATTCCCAGATACTTCTATCCAGGGGATGGCCACCCATCCAAAGTATGGTCACATTCTGTACAGCTGCATTGACCCATGGCTTGGAGATGGTCCTATACCCTAATGCAGAAATCATCATAGAATGGCTTGGCTTGGAAGGGAATGCTAGAGGGAAACAAACAAACAAGACACTTGTAAATCCAAACCATTTTTATTCTTATACCTACTGATTCGTAGGCACTGAGTCTATTTACAGAGATGCCAGAAGACAGCACTGCACAAGAACACCTAGCAGTGGTTAAACTTAAAGATTCCAAGAGTCTCTTAGAACTTCTCAGACTCAAAGCTTGCTTTCAACTTATCAGCTATGGTGTTTCTTTAAGAAAAAGAAAAAAATGCATCACAAATATCCGTATAAGATCAGTCTAAAGTAAAAAGCAGTTGCTGTAAGCCCTAGCCCTCTCAGTGCTGAGCTGTTCGTAGGGAAAGACGTAAGCATAACTTGGTACATGAAAATTACAAATTTACTTGAGAGTTCTGTGCTGACATTGATGGGGCTTCCTGGCCACACTATGCTTCCCTCCACTTCCCCTTCAAGCCATGTGAGCCAAAACTCAAGGCCTAAGAGATCTGGATGAGAAAGCTAGGAGGGGCTTCAGATCATCAGCAATATTACCCTCCCTAACACAAAAGCCAGCAAGTCTTTAGCCATCAATTTCTGCAGCATCAGTTTTTTTGACTGGTTCATCCTGCAGGAAGTGGGATCACTGGAACACACTGTCCAACCTCATTTAACAGCTCCTATCTCTGCACAGCCTGCGTTCACTGCTGGGACAGGCCTGCCCTGCCACACTCAGCACAGACTCATCCCTGGTGCTCAGGACATCTATCAGCTTCTGTACAGAGACTTCTCCCTGCAAACAACTTCAGCAGAGCAGTAGGCAGCAGCTAGTGCCAGGACTCGTGCAAAATTAATCCCAACTCAAACAGCATCAGTCTGATCCCATGAAAGCCAAATCAGAGAGAAACCATGATTTGAAATAAGGTCATTACAAGAGGGAAGGGGGGGTAGTGCTAGAGGGATGTTGCTGCTGAGCATGTGAGTAGCAGAACAATGGAAGGGGGGTGGTTAAGATTAAACAGCTAGAAAGAGAGAGATTAGCATCTCATGACTGATTTCTGTTCACTGACCTGTAATAAAATA
The DNA here is from genome assembly GCA_013396635.1 of Penelope pileata. Classification (NCBI taxonomy): domain Eukaryota; kingdom Metazoa; phylum Chordata; class Aves; order Galliformes; family Cracidae; genus Penelope; species Penelope pileata. Next base: position 1,083,399 of record WBMW01002179.1, on the reverse strand, counting down.
AACAGTAAGACTTGGACAAACAAATAGGTCATTAGCTGTGTTATTACGGTGCTATTACAGTGCTGTCTTTGCTATTAGAGTACTGACACGGTCTTCAGTTTTCATTGGCTAACATTTCCTGCCCACTATGGATCAGGCAGTTGGAGCCAACAGGAATAAGCAACAGAATACAACATACTGAGTAGCATAAGACTATGCAGCTTCAAAAGGCAGCCAGCAACAAGAGCAAATACTGGAGACAAAGCAATGAGAAATTCTATTTTATTCAATCTGTTTACAGCAATGTAGTGGTAAAGGATGCTGGCTCCAAAAGAAGAGTTACAGTTGGAAGATTCAATATCTGTGCTGCATTGTCCATAGCTAAGAATGACTAGATGCACTGAAAACAGGAATTAGCTCACACCAACTCGAAGAAGAAATTTGTTTGCAACAAAGCAGAGTCAGAGGACACCAAATGCCAATTTCTACACAGATCATCACCAGATCAGGTGCTGTCATGGAAGTGATCTGCAAGTTACACACTGCCAGTGCTAAGCATGTAGTCAGCTGATGTGAAGCAAATAAGTGGCATGGCTGCCAGAGTCAGCTGTGGCCAGACTTCATGGCGACTTGCATTAACATCCCTCATTCAAAGAGCTCTACCATGCAATCGGTACAGGGTTAGGGCTTTCTGGGTTGCCTCAGACATTCTGCCTTCATCCTGTTGGATTTCCTTCGCTCACAGCCTTGTGATGATGTTTGCTTGACTGCAATGGTACTAATATATTGTTACTGTTATAGTAAGTAGGGCTGAATATACTGCGGGGGACAAGAGAGTATCTAGCCTGTTTGGAAACGGTGAGTGCATATTAGCCCCTATCATTTAGTAAGGGTACAGTTAAAAACAACAGCATCAAGTGTAATGGAAGGATCTGAGGTTTCAGTCAGAGCTGGACAGATGCTCAGACTCTTGCACCTTGTGTCATTGGTGAACTCCAGAAATTCAAGTCCAACCTCATGTATTCCAGGGTTCAAAAGTGGACCCTTAACAAGAGTAGGGAGGAGACAATCTGAATAAGACTATAACAAGGAGATAACATTCCTCCAACTCCTTTCCCCAGAAGACATTTCTCTCTTAGTCTTGCAACAGCACTGAAAGCACTTTTCTTTGGCCTGAAGCCTTGTAAGCAAAGCTGCACTCCGCCAAGTCTCCCAAACTTTCCCTTGCTATTTGCCCCTATATCCACAAACGTTCATTCATTCCATTGGAGGTGGAGATTGAGTAGTTGCCAACAGCACTCTTTTAAGTGAATTAGAACTACAAAGGTACATGCCACATTAGCTGATGGATCAAGCTGATCGGGTCTTTACGTGCTTGAATGATTTTCCCCAAACATGGAAGATTATAGCTAATTTTTTGGAGTGCAGTAGTTTCTTTTATCTGAAGTCTCACCTACTGGTGTTATAAAACATTTATATAACCAGCTCTGCATATTCTGTGATGTAGACTGTTTTTAAGAGCCTAAGATGATAATCAGAATAAAACAAGTCAAGGTTCAATCCAGCCCTGTATCAAAGAAACAAGAGAANTTACTCTCCCCCCCTAAAAAAAAAACAAAAAAAAAAAAAAAAAAAAAAAAAAAACAAGAAAAGTTCCAAAAGGAAGGAATAAAAGTTTTCTGTAGCATACTAGCTATGCTTCAGTGTTCAACAGTGATCTTTCCTGGTTCCAGATAGAGAGCAACTCAAGTTTAACACAGCTTGCTCCTCTTGATTTTTTTTTTTCTGTATTTTCTATTTTTTTTTTTTTTTTTACAACAAAATTTCGCAGGGGAGAAAAAATGAACTAACTGAACCAAGCTGATATACAATATCAGCAATTAATTCAGATACACTGATAAACATCTAACAGAACCATTTAAATTGCTCCCACATTTGATGTAGCAATATTTTTGTCTTCTGGGATGCAGCAGTTAACCACAAACCAGGAAGAGACAAACATTTTTCATCACTATTTCCTCCTAACATATGGCCGTGTTAAAATCAGGACACAATAAAAGAGATTAGAAGGCAAAAAGCTAACACCATCATGTGAGGTGAAGACAGGTGACAAAGTACTGAAATGGAAGCAAAGTTCATCTCCTGCTCTCACAAAAGAGAAAGGACTGAACCATCATCATGGAACAAACTTAAGAAAGATGTAACCACAGAGGAACAACAGAGCTATACCAGAAACTGTTCCGGTCCACTGCATTTGATAGCTTTTAGGAAAAGGACGCACTATAAAGTAGAACAAATGCAAGCAAGCTGCTACCACCAGTCCAGGGATGCTTACCACTCCAATCCCAGCTGTACTCAGATTCCTCCAGAAGTTATTTTTTCAGCTCCATAAATCATATCTCTATACAGCACCCTTCGGTAAGCCTGACTTTGTGAACTACGGAGATGTTTAGCCAGTGTCAATCACCCTGCCTCTACCAACTTCAGAGCTGCACTGATCTGCTCCAGCAGGAGACTCAGCCAAACCTGCCAGGCTATTCATCATGCAAAAGGAATTAAGTAAGCATACCAGAGAGTGGATTAGTAACAGGACAACATCCTGTTGTGCTGCAGAAAGCCTATTGCAGCATTAATTATCATTCAGGTAATTATGTGTATACCTACTAATCATCACTGAATTCTGTGCCAGCAGGTGCTCTGTGCAATAATGAATGAGAACCATATTAAAATATAACAAAACACAGTTAAGAGATCTCACATCTTAACATACCAGCTCTCATTTGGGTAGTGGAGTCTAAATATTTTTTCCCCCTAGTGACTTCTAGGCAGTTACACAAATACATTGATCCTCTTTATCAAAGTGCTGGACACTTGGAAACAGAAAGCAGTATACAGAGCACTGAACTGTTAGGATACTCTGCAACTTCATCTACTACATCTTTAATTTTAAATCATTTAATCTGGGCTTTAGATGGCAGGCTTTTATTTGTTTTGGCTAGCAAACATTCAGTTAGAGTCCTTGAAAAAATAATAAAAAAAATCAAGCTACTTCAACGGCAGTGAGGTAGACTGCTTATAGTTAATGTTTCAACTTACTGTGTCGGGGACCTCATTTATCCATTTATGCTCACAATACGACCTGTTAGTAACTGTCTGTTAGTGAGCCTCACTAATCTTTCCCAGGCAACACTGAAGAGGAAAATAGTATCTTTCTTTTGTTCATGGGACACCATCTCTGTCCTCCTGCCTGTCCTCCTTTACTGCGTAAAGCGGGTTCATCAGCTGCTGCAATCATCTGGTGTGCAGAACACCATTCTTCAGCAAGAGAGAAATGGAGCATGAACAACTCTGCTCTCAAGGCAGAGATGTAAAAAAGCTCATTTCCTCTTGTTCACAAAGGCTGAATATTGTGCACCTATAGGAACTGCAAAAGTAATAGGTGTGCCAGCATGCACAGCTGTTTTTATACTAGACCAGGTTTGCAAAATAACACAGCAGTTCAAGCACATATCTACTTGTCTGCTTCGAACAAAGAGCTGAAGTATTTTCTTTGCCTTCACCAAGACTAACATGAAGAAAAACCAGACGCCAGATGGCAATTATCATACACCTATGTACTCCAACAAACTATCTAGCTCCATCAGTGCAACTGAGAAATATGGCTATGCAGTGACATGTAGGTTACAGACTGGCATTCCTCTTGGCAAAGATAAGAGGAAACAGAAATGCATTATTCAGGGATCACAGGAATAGGTAGCATGGCTGGATTCTTGACTCCTCTGTCCTACAATTTTGGGGGTAAGTAAAACTCTTCGAAATACAACTGTTACAGCACTGGTAGCAATCTCTAGTTTTCAAAGAGCAACAAGATTTTACTTGCTTTTGTTTGCACATGCTCAGAGAATCTCAAAGCAGCCATTAACTGAAGAAAAAGGATGCTAGAGAAGAGCACAGGGAAGTCACAGTCCAAGTTTTTGCTAACAAATCTTTCAGGTTCATGTAGGCTTATTGTATGGTTGGTGGAAGGCACTACAGTTGCTGGCCTTCAGGGTGCTTTCTCTACGTAAATACTCACTGCTGTTTGCAGAGTATCCCTACATTTGAGTTTTTCTGGGCTGCAAAAGCACTGTCTCCAGATAATAGCTGTTTATTATAACAACATGCTAGTTGTGGTATCTGGAAGAAGTGAATAACCACACTCCTCAGATCGTGGGCACCGTTCAACAAGATATTTTGATTCCAGAGTTTAAGATTAACCCAAAGCCCCCTGCTAGAGTGCACAGTTCTGCAGCACAGTCCTGGGAGGAGAAAGCCTACAAGGATTCAGGAACAAGTTGGGATGAGGACTTGGACGTCCACGCAGTACTATCTAAAAATTAAACCACACCCAATATACAGATTGATGGAGAACTTACTTCTCCAATCACACTGGGGCCCAGAAGGAATACAATTCTGAGCATCTTTGGGATCAATATGATCAGACTGAAAATTTATCATGTTTGTCGTAAACTTTTTTTTTCAGTTCAACAGCACCTAAAGTTTCTTCAGGTGAAGAGATGACTGTATCACTGCATTTTGCCTCAATGACATTTACTGGAGCTCCAAAAATCCACACATCTCCCAAGTGAAACATTTTTCTGTGCAGATTGTAGAAGGCTCATCTCAGCCATAATCAAAGGATACCCATCCTTGAAATTCTAGTCTTCTTAATCTATCAGTTCTGAAGTACTTCTGATACAGAATTCCAGCAGTGAAGCCTGGATACATGTAAGCTGCATTACTACACATTTTTTATTATATCACTTTCCATCTCATACACACACTCTTGCTGTTAAAGGAAGCTGACAGCAACACTTGGTCTGAAGGCTATTGAAAACCAGAGCAGTTTTTAATCAGTATTCTGTGAAAACCATTTCAACAGCATCATCACTGCGAATGCATATAATCAAGGAATATGGAGATATTAAAAATAAAGTGACATGAAGCAATTCAGCCACAGCAGTTCCAGCACTTTCCTTCTCTTGCGCATGTTCCCATCAGTAAAATAATGAAAATATTGCTTGACCCACTCAACTTTGATCCTCTGCTTACTGAAAGTAACAATAACTAAGTTTCTCTAACTCAATTTTACTGCTGCTAAAACACAGCCACACGTTAGGGCCTACAATGCTCAATGATTAACTTCTCTTGGTCACAACGGTCTTGTTTCGTTCCTGTAACAATTAAGAGGTAAAAGCTTCAGCACAGTTCAGATGTAGTACTATGGCTTCTTTCTCTGTGTTCTGCACTGCAGAAGATTTATAGGATTCCACGACTGGGTGCAGGAGACAGGCACAGAGTTGTATGATCATGTGGTACACAGAAATCATTCACGGAGCTTTGAGCCAAAGAGAAATTTGGGTTTCACTTTCTCCAAATGCTCTCAGAAACTTTGTACACAGCCGCTGAAAGGCTATTTCCAGGAAAAAGTACTGATGAAAGCTGCCATCACTTGTCCCCTCCCCAGAGTCCCAAATGTACACTCTCCTAACATTTCTAGTTCTAGAGAAATTAAAGCTGTTTGTGCAGCCTATGGAAAACTGACATAAGGGTTTTGCTAGTTTCTGGAGCTGGTAAAAGTGCCTCTAGGAACTCCTGCAATCTTTGAATTGTTTTGTACGATCCACACAAAACAAGGGCAGCTTTCAAAGACTTCCTGACCCATCTGGGGTTACCTTTTTTACTGCAGATCACTTTCTTTGATGACAGAGACTATGAGGGCTGCTCCTGTGAAGCCACCACAGACCAGCCAGACCTGCATGCCCAACTCAGCCTCTGCAGCTCAGTCAAGGTGGAAAATAGCTGCTGGATAACCTGTGAACATCCCAGTTACATAGGCCATCCCTGCTTCCTCTGGAACAGAGACTATCCTGACTACTGGCACTGGATAATAGTTCTCCTGTGAGTAGTGGCAAATTCATAGTCACAGTTTAATCGTGGAGGTACTGCACACCAACCTTGCAGCTGTAACACTAGGAGATGACTTAAGACAGAGTGAAGCATATGCAGTATTTGCTGTATTTATTACTAAGTTATTTCTGTCATTGACTCTCTGCAACTCTACTGATATCAAAATAAATCTTTCAGTTGCTTAATCACTTCTCCATGATGGAAAAAAAAAAAGTCTTGGTACCCAACAGTTCCTGTTGCCATTTGGCATCAAGTCAGACAGGTCTGCACAGCTCTTGTTTCCAGATCAGGGCTTACACTGTGCTCTTGTTTAGCCACAACCTCCCACTGTTTCTAGACATAAACTTATGTTGACCCTCAGAAGCAGGGAGAAGTAACAGCTTCCTCTGGGGCCTCAGGTCAGAAACTAAAAGAGAAACCCATTATGCTCTGGAGTCTACAACTCATTCAGTGTGCAAGTGGGCCCCACAAATCCCACATGTACTTTAACAGCACAATGTTTACACAACACTAAAGGATCTTTCAAAACTCTGCTTTCAACTTTCACAACACTGGCCATCATTCAGGTCTCTATACCCTTTCTGTGTCCAAAAATTGGCTAGCAGAACCCTTGGAGGATTCATGAAGGCACAGGGCAGGGCACAGCTGTGGTTTCACACCCCACTCAGAAGGGAGCACTGTGCTGCAGCCAACATCCCTGCTTCTGGGAGGCCACAACACTAATGTCTTGCAAGAATCCCACCTCTAGTAGCAATTGGAGCTTTCCTGAGCCCATTTGTCTTCAGTTGCTTGCCTTTACTTGGGTTCTTGCCCAAGCCAAGAGGGGTTAACCTGCCAGATCTGACAGAAGGCCCACAGACCAAAAATTCCAATAGCTGGTGTTCTCTCAGCAGCCTTACCCTATCAGTTGAGAGGGGACTGAGCTCAGATCTCCACTGACTGCAGACACCTACACACAAACAGTGGCTGCTTTTTTGTTTTCCTGACACTGAATTTTTTCAGGAGTCATGCTGAAGATTGAGACCTGCTGAGCACTGCAACAAAAAGAAGTAGTTTAACAACTAATACTCATAACTAAACCAGAATGATTTAACATATCCTGGTAGTTCACTGAGCACTGGCAATAATATAGTAGATACTAAGGGATGGTTTACTTCAAGTGAGAATTCAATTTTGATGGAATATAGGCCCTGTGATCACATACTAGACATTTAGTCTGAAGGAATCTTTAAGGTGTACCCAACATAAGAACACTCACAGCACAGCTTCAAACTTTAGGCCTCTGGAAAGGGAGCTTATGCTACAGGAAAGAAGTAGAAGAGATCAAGCTACTGCCCTGGCCTTTTACAGCAGGGGATTCATTATATTGAAGTCCCCCTGTGGAAACAAGACCAAAGTACAGAGGACAAAAACACTCACCACAGTCCCAGGATATCCTGGGGTAAATTCCTTCCTGAACTTAAATCCGATGAATGTTTTAGCCCTGAATACATGAAAGCAGGGCAGCCAGGGGCTAGAGAGACTTAATGCTATTAGTCACATCATCACTTCCCAGCTTGTCAAGGGGCAAATAAATTCCTTTGTATTTCCAAACACCTAACAAGCCCTGAACTACTTGGGTTACAACGCAAATATGGCAGCAGAAGGGAGATTAAACATTCATTAAGTTTGCTTGCTTATCCAATGCAATTGCACACTTAGGTTGCATAATCACAGACAGAAAAACTCAAGGGAAGCCAACACCATGCTGCCCTCTGCAAAGCACCATCTCAAAGACTGAATGTCTTGCCAGGGCCAGTTTGCTCCTTTTCAATAGCCACCCCACACACAATCTCAGGTTAATTGGGCCAGACTGCCTAGCAACCAGCATCCACAAAGCTCAATTTCTTTACATACAGCAAAAGGTATTCTGGTAGGAGATTTACACCCAGCAGCTGAGGCTGCTGACTTGCAATGTAAAGATTACTTCTTGCTTCTATACAAGGCTCTGTTGATAAAGCACCATGGAAAAGTTGAGAGTCCATTTCTAAGTATATGTCACATCTTCATTGTTATCATTGTTAGTAAACAAAACATCAACCCTGAGACATTAAGCAAAACCTCAGATAAAAACTCTGCCAAAGAACTCACATTTACTGGCCTGCAGCACAACATTAACAGAAGCCTTAAAACCAAACAACAGGTTTCAGGCTATCTGAAAGTCAGTATACACTTTCCCATTTGCTTCTAGAGGAGGAAAAAAAAAGTACAGCTTAACAATAACATTACTATAAGATGTGTAGGACTGGGCTTTTTTTGGTTTCTTCCACTTCAGAGATTGCTGTGTTCAAAGCTGCAGTCAGACGCAGACAGTTCCATTACTAAGCCTTCTCTTGTTTTCAAATTGTCTTCTCCACATCCACACCCTTCTCCCTACCCACTCTTATCTAACGTGCTGACTAATAAGTCTGGCATGTAGTAAGACACTAACATACAGCTACTGAAGGGATATAAGGTACAAAACCACCAGTGATGAGAAAAGTATGGGAAAAACCACAGTTGTAAACAGAGACTTACCACAAAACAGCAGCTAAAGCACAAGAAAACACGAATAATACCTCCTACCTATTTAATGCCCATGAAGCAATTGGTACATAATTACAGAAGAGAAGGCAATAAAAACTCAGTCTAGTAATAACAGTAGTAGTTAGCTCTAACAAATAGACCAATCCACAAATACTCAAATTTTAAAGCACGTGTACATTGGTGATAGCTCTTCTTCTAGATCTTTCTCAGTTCTTTGACAGTCATATCCCTAGCTAGGTATTCATGAACGTATGCTGAAGTCACCAGGAATTATGCTACACATACAGGGATAAAACTATAGCCCATCTTTCTCCACAGACCCCTTTTGTTACTATATTATATTTGCACCATGATAAAGAACTCATGGCGGAGACAGGAAGTACTGAACACCTGTCAGCTGTCTGTACCAACAGGAGAGACTGAACTTGACTCCCATCCAGAGATAGAGACCTCCACATAACCACACTCATGACTTTACAATAAGCTACTTAACTATAGGAGAACCTCTGAAAATCAGACCAGGAGACTGCCCAAAGAACAGACCAATCTGCTATAAAACACTAATACTTCACTTTCCCTTCAGAGCACCTACATAACCCAAGAACTACCTATGCAATCAGCAGTAATTACCTATACCCCCAAGGTAAGCTATGCAACTGCAACTCTAGCAGAGTGAGAAATGGCTTCTTTATAGTCTGTGAGCATCCCAGTTAAGTGAGTGGCACTACTTAGCCAGGTGGGAATCTCCCATTCCCATCAGGGGTGAGCCTGTTGTTTCACTAAACTCAGCTGCAGCATTTCTCCTGAATGTGGGAGCAGCTGCTATTGCTTGCAAAAGTGATTGACACCAAAAAAAAAAAAGGGAAAAGTTTTAAATAAATTTAAGTAAAGTCTAGAAAAAGACTAAAAATATGAGAAGTTCTGCATGTCAAAGCATATCAAAAGAGCTTCCTTTTCCCCTCATTACTGTGGAAGGGGCAAATGATAATGCCTCGTGTTTGCTCTAAAGAAGACGCTGGCTGGCTGTCAGGGAGGATCTGCCAGCAGTACCTCCCCAAAGGGGAGGTGGGATGTCCTCCTGTCCCAGAGGCTGTCCTCAGAGAGGGGTCTGGGGGGGTTACGCACAGCAGATCCTGGACTCGGTGCTGGGCTCTGAACTCTTGTGTTTCTCTCAGCGGAAAAAAATACATAGCAACCTTGAGGCAGGAGAGCACTGTGGTGAGTAGCAAGTACCAGAATACATGTATCACACACCCGAAAATAATTTCACAAGTCTTTTTTTTGTCAGTGTTCTTCCATTCATGCTAGCGACTAAGTTTAGATATTGCAGGAAAAGGTACTTCCTTCCCCCACTCCTCCTCTGCTGATTGACATAACACTGAGCACAGATCAGTCCTTACATTTTTATAGGGAAACTTCACTGATCCTCTAAAAGCAAGAAAAAAAAATGCAACGGTATGTGCAGGGACTGATCTCAAACTGTCTCTGTACTCTCGGTGACACATCCAACTCTAGCAATTTTTTATACAGCAAAAAATACAACGATAGTGCACAGCCAGTTCCTTTGCGGAGGGCTTCCAAACATCACCTGAACCATTGCAGGGCCGCAGAAATGCCCTGTGAAGGAAATGCCTGTGCAGCGAACAGCAAGTCCTGCTTCAAGAGAAGCTGTGTGAGGTTTACCTGAGTGAAGAGAAGCGCCGAGAAGGAGCAAAGCTGCAGCCAGGGCTTGCGGGGCCGAGGCACTCCTGGAGGACTGGGGAGGAGGCCGGGGTTCCCTTAAAGTCTGCTCTCCCTGCTGCGGAGCGTGCACGGCATTATTTCCAGCCCTGCCTTCTGAGGGAGCAGGCAGACGTGGAGAGGTGCCTGTGTCCCTCGCTGCCCCGGGGGGTCCCTGCCAGTCACCGTGACAGCTCAGAGGTATGGAGGGGGCACGCGGAAAGCCCTTTCCTCACGTGTTCTGCCTCGGGAGGGTCAGCACACTGCCGATGTGCCCCCTCAGTAAGCCGAGGGAAGTCTTTTCACGTTTCCCTTTTAGAAATCTGACATTTCAGGAGTGTTTCTTTAGTCCTACATCAGCTCTGTGTACAATGGCTGCTTTAAAAGTTTTACGTATGCACATATCCACGGCCCTCGGGCTGTGCGTGACACAGCCGTGACCCGGGCACGCCGCTCCGCGCAAGGCACGCGTGCTTCCCGCGCAGCCCGACAGGAGCGGCTTCTCCTCAGGTGAGGCGCGCAACACCGCGGTTCTGCCCCCGGGTCTCCGCGGCCCACACACCAACTGCTCGTCTCACAGCGACGCTGCCCCACGGCCGCGAGGCCCCGCTGGATCCCAGCGCCGGGCGCTCCGCCCGCGGGGAGGCACCGCCCAGCCCCTGCCCGCAGCCAAGATGGCGCCCGCGGCTTCCCCGCCCCCGGCGGGGTCTCGGGGCGTGTACCGGAATGCGGGCGGGGCGGGCGATGTGGCGCGGCCCGCCCCACTCTGGCGTTGCCCGGCCGCCTCCCGCCGTGGCACGGGTAGGCTTGGGGGAGAGGCTGCGGTGGCGCGGGGGGAGACGGGCGAAGCTGGGGACGTGGTAGGTTGCGGCGCGGGGAGCGGTGCTCGCTCGGGATGCGGTGACGGAGCGGCGCAGGGGCTTCTCGCCCGGGGTCCGGGGAAGGCCGCGGCCGGCGCCGCCGCCCGGGCAGCCGCTGCCTGCTCTCGCCGCGCTCTGGGGCGGCCTGGGCTGGGGGAAGGAGGGCGGCAGTGGCCGTCACCGCCAGGCGGGGCCCTGGCTTGCGAGGGGCCGCGTCCCTCGGCGGGGTGAGCGCCTCTCTCCGCGCCTGTGGGGCTCCCTCGGCTGTGCGGCGCTGCCCGAGTCGGGGCGGCGGGGGCTGGGNGGGGACGTGGTAGGTTGCGGCGCGGGGAGCGGTGCTCGCTCGGGATGCGGTGACGGAGCGGCGCAGGGGCTTCTCGCCCGGGGTACGGGGAAGGCCGCGGCCGGCGCCGCCGCCCGGGCAGCCGCTGCCTGCTCTCGCCGCGCTCTGGGGCGGCCTGGGCTGGGGGAAGGAGGGCGGCAGTGGCCGTCACCGCCAGGCGGGGCCCTGGCTTGCGAGGGGCCGCGTCCCTCGGCGGGGGGAGCGCCTCTCTCCGCGCCTGTGGGGCTCCCTCGGCTGTGCGGCGCTGCCCGAGTCGGGGCGGCGGGGGCTGGGTGCGCAGCGGGCCGCGCCGCTGCCAAGGGCGGCTGTGGGCTTTAAATCCGGATCTGCGTTCCCCTCCTCCCGCAGAGGCCTGAAGGTGCGTTTTCACTTTCAGAGATGGAAGCCGAAGTGCTGCTGGCGGAGAACGGACATGTCTGAGTGCCCTCTGCAGTGCCCCGTGCTGCGCTCTGGTGTTTACCCAAAAAGGAGAGGCTGAGACCCTGTTGTTTTCGTCTTTGACTTGTTAGTGGGTTATGATAGAACTGTCGCAATAAGCCAGAAACTGCAGAAAGAGCGTCTGGGAGCTGAGCATGGTGGGATCTTGAAGAGAAGGAGAAGAGGGTGAGGAATGGCATCCCGGGAGCGGCTGTACGAGCTGTGGATGCTGTACTGCAGTAAGGTCAGTGCCTGGGGCTCCACGCGTTGTCTTCCTCTTTTATTTGTAAGTCAGGTATCTAAAATTGTTTGATGATGTATTTTAGCAGGGTTTTTTTTGCTTGGAGTTGCATGATTTCTCTAAGAGTATAACTGAGCTTCTCCAAGTCTTAATTTGCCCTTCAGGTTGTGCTGGGCTTTCTGGAGGATTATGGCACTTGTTTTAGCTATACCTTTTAGTTAAGCAAACACATGCATTTGTGTATTTTTTGTTACATGGGGCCATGGTATTAAGATGGATTGTATTCCTCTAATTCACTGCTGTCTAGCATTTAGTTTTAACCTTATTATTTTCTGTGCAGTTTCTGTTTTATTTAATCTATATTAGCCAAAGCCTTCCCAAAGAGCAGGTTTATTGAATTACTCCCAAGTCTTCCTTTGCTGGTTATCACCACAACATCTGAGTACTCTGTTAATAGCAGTGAACTTCCTTCCTGGCAGGAGCACTATTGCAATACTGTCTTGTCTCCGTTTGTATTTCACAGTGCAAAGCAATTCATGTGTTTAAAGCAGAGGTCCTGATTGCTGCCAGGAGGGCTGAGAGTGTGTGCAAACTGGATTCTGGGTTATCTAAATAAGCACTCATAAAATGAGGAGCATGTAAAAAAAGAAAAATAGTAATAACTGTAAGGACTGGGGTAGGAGCCAGCCTACTGCCACATAGGAGCTCTGTGGCAGCAGCAAGGGTGGCTTTTGGTGGCCTTATTCCCTGGTTTTCTTTTGCTTTTTTTCTTTGCAGTCTCACTCTTTGAATGCATCACTGTTTCTTTAACTGTTCAAACCAGTCAGGCATTAAGGGTATAGTAAACATTCTCTTATTCTTCCGGGTTCCTTTCTAGAGAAAGTCCACCTCAAGAGCATAGAATGTGAGGTCTTAAGTACAAACTGTCTTAATAATGCTTACACACTAAGTGGTGGATGAGGGCTGTGTGAGGCAGTCTTTAATTGTAGCTTTTCTTAATTTTTGTGTGTGTGTTAGCAACTCTATATATAGTTAAAATAAAACTGGTGCAAACATCACAGCATGTTATGACTTCTTACTGATGCCCATGTGGGTTATCTGTGGGGTTGAAATGTATTTACATAGACCTTTGCCATTTAAACTAATGAAGTAATGCCAATGGCAGTGGGAAATAGAGTAGCACTGGAGGAGATGGATGTTTTTCCAGTGAGTTCATCGATGTGAGAAGAACAAAGACATTTGGAACAGACTACAATAATCCAGGCTTCCCTCGGCTTTGGGAGATACAGGGTTGGGGAGATGAGCCAAGCTCTGAGTTTCTGTGCTCAGCCAGTCCTTGTCTTTTTCCTCTCTAGTTCTTGCTTACACCTTTTCCTCCTTTGCTTGAACCTTTTATTCAGGTTGTGTGCTTTCTATCTCTATATTGTCTGCCTGCCAGCAGGAAGGTTGCACAAATAAAACAGTGCTGGTTACAATGTGTGCTTTTAGGTCACTAAGAGGATGCTCGGTTTCTTTATGTGGATGATGCAGGTCAACCCTCACATGGTGGGAATGGACTATTTAGACTCTTAAATAAAAAAAAAAATTCTCTTGACATACTCAGCCTTCATGAGCTGTCTGTGACTTGACTTTTTGTTTTTCTTCAATGCATTTTCTTTTCTTCCAGAACCAAAAATTATGGGCGTTTATTAGATGGATCCTTATACTGATAAGGAATCTTTCTTAAGTGGAAATATTTATGCTTTGATGAAGTAGCTTGCCCCTGAAATTTGAGGGCAACTTAGCATGACTACAAAAAAGGTGCCTTTATGTTTTCAAAAAATGCCAAAAACTTTTTATTCCACCCCCCTCCCCCCCCCTCAAACTGGTTTAGGCTAAAATGATTTCTTTCTGTTTGAGGCAGGCATCCAGAGTACTGTATTGCCTCTTGGATTGGGTTTGGTGAAGCTGAGAACAACTGAAGAAGCTTAGGTCTTGGGGTGTAAAATGTTGTGAGGCTTTAAGGTGAACTGGATTACTCAGCTGTGTTCTGGAAACATCTAGATGGTGCTGTACTTGGCTCTCCTTAGAGCATCTAGCACAATGGGAAGATGTAGCAATAATCACCAGTAACATGATATCGTTGTTGAGGGAGATGTCTCTTTATACTTGAGACTGCCCAGAGAAGCATAGCATCATATCCTGTATGTTTTGTTTTTGTGACTTTGTTGTGGCTGACTTTCTCCTGGGAAAGAAAGATGGAAGATTTCTCCAAGCTACAAAACCGTTGGAGAGCGACAGTTGAGTAAACAGGGATTTGTTGCTTTACAGATCTCAAATGCGTGGTTTTGGGTCTTGCAGCCTTGTTATGTAAAGAAGCAGTGATATCCAGACTTCTTTGTCATGCTTGGCATCGCTAATAATAGCTAGCATTGTCTAGGGTGTCTTTTTCAGATGATCTGGCCTTGGTGATAGTATGTTGCATAGAGCACTGTGTGCTAAGTGGCAAGATTGATCACAGTTTTGAAGTGGTGGATGATACTGTGTTGCCATCTTACCATCTATCTGGGTCAGGACTCTTTGTGATCACTTGATGTTCTTGTGCAGTGTTAAGTGTCAGTTGCAACAATTGCTTTTCTGCAAAGTAACATTGAGAGGATTTCTGTATTTTCCTTGACTCCTGTGCAGTGTAGGGATAGAAGACTTGGGCAGACTTCAGCATGCAACTAACATCTCTGCAGGAACAGTCTTTGGCTGATATTATGTATGAGATATTGTTTTATTTTTTCTTCTGTTTTGATGGATGCAGAAGTTCATTTTTAGCTGGTAGTCAGTTATTTTCCATCTTGCAGTGTCTAACCTGTGGTGATGGTTGTTTTTCTTCTATTCCTATAAAAGCTGTGCTCTGTAGACCAGCAGCTACAAAGCTGCAAATTAGTCTGCTCTTTAGATGCCCAATGAAAGTAGTAGCCACATGTGACTGATGATGCTTTTGGTGTTGCCTGGAAACAGTGTAGAAACTCATTACATTTAGTGAAGTTTAGATTTGAGTCACTGGGAATTATATGAAAGCATTCCATTGTTAATTGTCTGAGCTGTTCTTGCCTTGAGTTGTTCTTTGTTTTNTTTTTTTTTTTTTAAATGATGTCAAACTTTCTGCAAAGAAAACGTTAGAGATGCAGATTGCTGCCATGATCATTTGGGGTGATTTTCAGTTTAAAGTGGGGATTTTTTTTTCTCTCATGCTCGGTTATCCATTAACATACAATGCTCTTATTCATTTGAATCCTGATATGAATGCAAACTGCCATTCCTCTCATCTAAATGTAGGAATGCATGCTTTCTAAGGTAACTGAAATATACGTAGAATGGATATAACAAAATCCTTTCTATACAATTCCCTAGGAAAATTTTTCTCTAGCAGACTGAGTAGACAAAGGTATACCAAGTGTTACTGGATTGATTGTCAGTTTGAAGCCTTAACTATCATCTACACAGGAACATGAAACTCTTAAGTGAATACGCGGCAGATATCTGAAAATGTTTCAGTAATGTAAGTGTACAGCAGGAGAAGAGCTCTACTAGATGAAAGACTTTCCCTTTCCCAGACTACCTTGGTTCATCTAAGTGTTTCTGTGACCTTTTTGTGTTCATGTGACTGAAGTAATCTCTTTCATTAGATCTGCTCTACCAGCCTTGCCTTGTGTTCTTAGACTGGCATAGCTGTAACAGTATTACTATCGTAATCTTAGTTGATTAACCTTTTCTTAGATGTTAATTAGATACCAGTATGCAAAATTCATTTGTGTCTTATCCTCTGAAGTAACTTTTACTGCAGATTCAAACTGTAGAGATTCAACCTATCTTGTCTGTAAGACTTTAACTGTGTATTTCATTTTCTCCAATTTTTCTGCTAGGTATGTCAGATTCTTTGACATCAGATGTCGGGATTTCTGATACTTTTAATTTTATGCAGAAAGTGATGAAATATTCTTCTATATGGAAAGAAATTCTCCTCTTCTAACAAAAAAAAAAATCTTCAGTTGCCTTCAGGAAGAGCTTCAAAGGCATGAATACAAACACTTATCTTTCATATGCACCTCAAAAAGTCTCACATTTGCATGGTATTACTTACAGAGCTGTTTTATTGCTGATATCTTCTGTATTTGAAATAGCTGCAGAACATGTGACATATGGAATATTGGTGAATTGTATGTGGGCAATTACTGAGTATGTACATAGTTGTTCTAGAACTCTGACTAAATAAAAATTGGTTGATTTTTATTCAGGGTGGAAACTCTGCCTGGGTGGTGCCTGAGAGGCTGATTTTTTTTAAAAAAGATTGTCATCTACTTGAATCCTAATTATCTACATTCTTGAACCTAGAGGAAAAAACGGAAGAGATTGGGTGGGGGGGGCTCTTAAATAGTGTGAGCAGTGGCTGGTTAGTGGTGCTGAAACCAAGAACTGCAGCTTAAGTGAAAGCAAAATGTAATAATAATGGTTAGATCTGCTTACCCTCTACCATATCCTTTCCTTGAAATGATATATTTAAAGAGAAGCCTGAAGTTCTATATATAAAAAAAATTAATATGTGGTACAACATTGTACTCCTTACTTTACCTGAATACCTACAAATGCCACCAAGAAAACCTCAGTGTTTTGCAAAGGGAAGTTTAAATTTCACAGGGCGTGTGAGCAGTACAATTAAAACAATGTGATTTTTTATTTTCTCATTTAAGGGGGAAAAAAAAAAGGATAAAAGCCAAAATGATTAACTTCCAGAAGAGTGTGCTGAAAGGTGCCTATAAAACAGGGTTGTCTGTTCAAAGCCATCTTTAAAAAGAGCTGATGCTTTCAAGTAGCACCTATAAAAGCAGGTTGCTGCTCGTAACTGAGGGACTAGAACAGCTCGATGACTTGTAAACCTGGAAGGTAATTAAAAATCATTTCAGGGTTAGGCTTATAAAGGACACCTTTTGCTAAAGTTTTTATATGTGGTTGAAGCCCAGCAAAGTGATTTTAAAATGGGTTGGCTGCATTATAAATGTCTGCTTTTTGTTGAACAGCTGGTGAAAGGCACGCCAGGTAGTGTAGTGTATCATCAGAACTAGCTACCCAGCAGATGGGGTGCTGTGGTAGCTGAGTCCTGTCTGGAAGATTTTTCTCCCCTTTAAGAATTTGAATGTAAGAATTTTAATTGTAACAGGCAGAGTTTCACCCAGTGATTGGTCCTGGGCTCTCTCTTACACTGTCCATGTTCAGTAAAGCCATACCTTCATTTAAGCACTTCCTTACCTGATAGGTGATAGAATAGCTCAAAGAGAAGCCATAAGTCTGTTCTTCAGGCAGCTTCTGCCCTATGCTTCCTGTTTCAGAGAGGGAGCATTCCTAGCATCATTAGTTGGCAGGGCCTTTGTGTATTAGCAATTGTAGAGCTAATCGTAACGCTCTGGTCTTTACTAGCACTGATAGCTGAGACAATCACATCCCTTGCTGTGTTAAGAAGAACTATCTTCTTAAGAAATACACTTTCTTATGTTGCATGGTATTGCTGGTTTGTTTGTATCAAATCTGATTGCATTGAGATAAATGTGTTGTAGTTTTCTCTCTGGTTTGGTAGGAGTGTATATATTAAAAATATCTTTCCTTTTAAAACTAAAAAAGTATTGCTCCTCTTCCCATGCTATAATATTATAGGAGAGCATATTAGTCCTAAATCACAAGCTGTACAGAAAGAAACATGAAAGATGAATATATGCATTATCCTAAAAGTGTCCTAGATGATTTCGAGTCCTGTTATTTGAGTTATTTTTTTCCTTCGTCTGGGAAGAATCCCAAGTGAGGTTCTGGTTCCTTCTAAGCTGCTTCACAGGAATCAGAAGAAGACTTGAATGATAAAATAAGTGGTCTTGAGGGAAACCATGATTTCTATGTTAGTCAAGAACAGACTGCTGTGAAGAATGAAGTGCTACCAACTGGTGTGCTGGCAGCCTCAGCTTTTCTGTAATTACATGGCTGTCTCAAAGATCTTGAGACCATTGCAATGCAAATACTTGAAGCTGAAAGTTTAACACATGTTTAATTTGCTTGAACTAAACTTGTTGGCATTTTGAGTTCATTAAACATTAAACAGTTCATTTCAATTAACGTATGCTCTGTGCTGTGAGAAGAATCTGTGAAAGAATAATTCCTATTCATTCATTGTTTCTATGCCTTAGTGCAAAGGCTCTACAGAATTAAGATAAATTAGACCTTGAATTGTGCTAATTAGTTTATATGCCTTTGGATCTTCTCAAGGGTGTGCTCCTTTGGAGGATTTTCTGAAGTATCAAACATCTTGTTTCGGGCCAAAGTTGACTTAAAAATTGAATGATCTTTATTTTAAGAAGTTTGCTTGGAGCAAGAGCATAGCAATTTCCTCAGTATGTATGTGGTGTTACAGCCTTGCTAAGGTGCCCTGCTGACTGGGTATCACTGAGGGAAGCGGTCCTGTCGTATTGTCAGGCAGCCCCTCGCTGCAGTTTGACAAAGTACTGCCTCCAGACAGTATTTCATAGCTCCATCATATCCCTTCAGCACTTGCATCAAAAGCTGGGGAATTTCGCGTGGTGTTCAGCAAGTGAGAGAAAATGCATACCTTCCAGTGGAGTGTTAGGAAATAGAAAGGGGATGTTCATCAGTTAATGTTAAATATTGTGAAATCTCACTTGTAAGAGGGTTTCAACCTGTATGTCTGTATACAATTGGAGAGTATTTGTAAATCTAAAAGCTGACCTGATCGTAACTTTAATACTTGTTTACTATGGGGCTACTCAGTACAGTAGGATTGAACTGAGTTTGTTCACCTAAATGGTGTTATGGTTGTTACTTTAAAAAAAGTTTTTTTGCAAAATTGTGATTAGTTGTGGTGAGAGCGTGTAATGCAACTACAATGTATGCTTTGATGTTAAACTGTAAGCCCTGTGAAACACTGACCTTTGCATCCCAAACATGATCTCATCCTGACCTCAGCTTGCACTTGTCTTCCTTCTTGTGCAATTACTGATTTGTCAGTGATTCGTTGAATTGCTATGTATTGCCTTTGTTGTCCCGGATAAAGAAGTGTTCAGCTTACAGCTAGATTAATGCTTGATCCAACTAAGTGTTCAGTAAAAGTAGCTCTTCATAAGTCACCATATTATAAACTCATACCTTTGCTAAAACTGGGGAATGAAGATTTTTTACACACTTGTAAAATCTATTTCAAGCAATCTGCAGAAGATAGATCTTTGCCATTCTGGCAGAAGAACATGTCACAAGTCACTTGTGGCTGTGGCTCGGTGACACTATCCTTGTTCTGTCTTTGAGATGCTGAGCTAAGAATGGATATAGATAAGCAGGAACCGTTGGTCTTCAATTCTGATTTTGCTGTCTGCTATTTAAAGAGATTCCTCATAGTCTGAGAACTAACATAGTTAAGATATTTTAAAGTGCAGAACTTTCATATAAATAACTGATGTGTGTATATTTATAAGACATTAGTTTTTTCATGTACTTATAATAGCTATTATCATCCTTACTTACGGACCAGGGTAACCTTGTGCTGACAGTTGTTCCAACTAGAACAGAGACTCTGCCATAGGTGGTGCAGGCTTCAGACTGAGACCTGATGGCAGGTAAATCTAAACAGAACAGAGATGTAAGACAACCATAACGTTTTGCAAGCTGCAGGGAAATTATTCGTGTTTTGTATTATTCTATAATACATTTAGTAATAAATATATGTAGCTTCTTTACAGATTTAATAAGAATCATTCAGTTCTAAACATACCATCAAACTTAGAAAATACTTCAGAGCAAACTTAACAAAAGAATCAAGCGTCTGTTATGGGGAATGATTTATCGGAATGCACGCAGCACAGGCTTGTAAGGGTGAATACAGCAAACACTGGGCTGTTGTGTGGTGTCTGAGTTATGACGGTTTTAACTTGGTCATCTGGTTCAGATCTGGGGTACCATGTGTCCTGATAAAAGAATATTGCAAAATCAACTCAAATGTGCACTATGTTTGTGCTCTAATAGGCAAATGGATCTGGCAGGAAGGCTTGCCAGCTGCCCGTTGAATGGCATCATGACTTAATGCCTGAATCCAAATGTTGTCAATAGATACTGTTAAAATATTTACAGGCTTTAGAAAGGCTAAACAGCTGCCATAAAAGAGAATGAGCTTCTTTAATTACTGAGTGTTTCTTGATGAAAGAATTATGTGTAAGAAGGGGGGGAAAAGCAAACAAACATCAAAGCGTGCGTACCTCTCAACAGTAAAAACTTTTAAATAAAAAACTTGTTTGATCGTATAACTTCTCCAATTCATCTTGTAGTAAAAGAGAGGCTGCAATAGAGGAAGGTAATCAGGAAACACCAATACTTGGAAGCTAAACTTGATTTTTCTTGTAATAAATGCTGTTTTGACATCTCACTATGAGACAAGACTCCTTCGTGCATCTGCAAATCTAAACATTGGCAGTTAGATTTCTGTGCTGATAAAATGTTTATGTTGATACTTTCTCTGATATTTAAAACATTCATGATAATCTTGATTATCTGGTTAATGATTAAGAATTGCATGTACCTATAGTGAGGAATGAGGCATTAATAACTGTTAGACTACTGAGTAACACTGCTAACTATGGCTGTGCAAAATTAGGAATTTATCTGTAAGAATAACTAGTTATGCTACCATCTAAAAAGTATAGCATATTTTAAAGCAATTAAGGTAATTTAAGAGGTTTAAATTCCAACTGTAAAGGCTTGTAAAAACCTCACGTAAAGGGAGGCACAAACAAAAGTTCAAAATAAATTCAGGATTAAATACTACTTTTATATAACACAATGAGAGCATAAAGTGAAAGCAGATGGTAAACCTTTAATTAGACAGTAGATAGTAGTTTAACATAGAAAATGTTAAACTCTAATTAGTTTAACTAGTTTAATTATTAATTAGTCCTCAGTTTAAATAATTAGTCCTAGGAATTCTGGTTTTCTGACTAAAACTGCAAGGGGAATAGAAATGAAGACAAATCTTTGAGGGTGTATTCCTGTATTTTGAATGGAAACAGTTAATGTATTTGCTTTTAAGTATTAATGTAGGGGAAACTAAATACTCGTTTTATTGTCAAGTAACCAGAACCTGCATAAGAACCTCTAGGAGTGTGTCATTAATACGTTTAAAAACTAATAAGGAAGCTAAAGCAGAAGAGATGGAAAAGGTAGCGCTCCCATTGGAAATATGAATTTAGCAATAACGCCAGGAATGTGTACAAGAAGCAAAGTGAAAATGAAGCAATTTAACTCCTTTAGAAAGATTACAAGATTATTCTTTTAGTAATCATTTGAGGAAAGCATCGTACCTTCATTTAATCTTCTATGACTTCTATGACTTTTCATTTGGAAGGTGCGTGGAGAATTAAGGAATTGGAAAAAAATGTTTTGAAAGTTATAGAAACTTCCTGTTCTAGAAGCCTCATGCAGAAAGAGTAAATGCTGTAGTTGTAAACTGACAGTACATGTGAGCCAGCCCAGAATTGCCCTAGGTTTTGTAGAAGGTGGTTGTGGTAGGTGCAGGCTGCTTGCAAGTTGCTTGACCAACTCTGTTGATAAGTGCTTGGCTAAATGCTTTTAATTACACCAAACGTGGTGTTCATTTACGTGTGATTTTGCTGAGCTTTTGACTACTTGGAATGAACATTTTTCTTGATAAATGACTGAAGCTGGATGGGAAATGCAAGTTAAATGGTTTAGCAAGTGCTGAGAAGCAAGGAGAGAAATGATTTTATTTATGGAGTTCCTTAATATATATTATGGTCTTAAACAACTGTTTTAATTAAATCTGTACTGTTCACGTGCTTTTAAGGGCGGACTTGGAATCTGGGAGAGAAAATAACATGATGAGAACAACACATCTTTGGTGCGACCTAAAATACAAAGATGATCCTACAAGTGGCGATGAGTACACTGGCTCACACGTGACTGCATACTGTTTTTTCTCCCCAGGACTCCGCAGCATTCAGAGTACTGAATAAACAATGCTCTTCAGAAAAAGCAGGCCATAGAGAATAAACATGTTATTTGCAGAAATCTGACCTCATTGTTTACCTGTGATAATCATTTAAATCTCTACCACCTGAAGAAAAATTATTTGTGGCATCCATTGCACAAGTAACACAAATTGTTTTGCCTTTGTTTTTGAGTCTTTGATTTTTGCAGGGTGCTTTTGGAAAGCTCATCTGGGGAGCGCTGTACTTTCAGTGTGTAGTTCAGCTGCAGTACAGCGTTGGTGTAAGTGTTGATAAGGCTGAGAAGACAGAAGCAGTTACATTCATGGCTAAAGAAAAAAGAATTCGCTTCAGGTGAAACTTGATGTAAAGTGCCCACACAACACATTAAAACAAAAAAAAAAGTCGGTATTCGTTTCGAAGTTCTCCTCAGCATTTTTCTTTATCTACTGAAAGACTTGACAATATTCAGCTATTGATATGCGGGTTGGTGTTTTGACTATTGTGGCACCATCCTGCTTCCTTTCAGTCCCTCTGCGTCCTTTTGTTGTCTCTTGCATCATCCTGAAAGTTAGAAACTCAGTGGGGCAGAAACTGGCTTTGTGCTGTTGCTACAGCTCAGTCCTGTTATTTAAATTGATGATGGAATTTAGGAATTTGAAAGCAATCGAGCATTAAACCCTAAACCTTTCTTAAGCTGTGGTCTGAGTTTGCGCTAGATCGAGGCTTGTCCTGACCCTGTAGAGTTTTAACATTGTGCAGTTTTAGTTGCCTTTGAATTATTCAGAGTGCTTCTTATTCCCTGATTTTTAAAATACAGCTTCCAGCTGTTACTGCTGCTGGTTTGTTGTATCAGCCTTGACAGGAAAAGGGGAAGTTAATAGATCGTGACGTGTCACGGTGTGGTGCCAATGGACTCTGGGAAGCTGAAATGCTGAATGCCAGCCTGGACATGGCACTTCCTAGCAAGTGTGCAGGCATGGAAGGGCTCTGATTAGCTGGGCTCCTCAGGGTGGGTCAGTCAGGTGCCACTGCGAGCTACCATTNAAAAAAGACTTCAATTTTGGTAAGAAATCTCGTTTTGCTTTTCTAGTTTGTTGGAGCTCTGAAGTGGAAAGGAAATGGAGTAACAGCTCTCAGTTTTTTGGTTTTTTTTCCTAAGTTTTTAATGGCAGATTCTGGTTGGTTGTATTGTTTGCAGTTCCAGAAATTGAACAGATGTATGCATGCTTACACGTATTTTGAACAAAGAGGTTTGTAGTTGCTTGCAAGGAACCTTTCTTCATCTTTCAATTCAACAGCTGATTCAGAAATGAATATTGTGATTAAAATAAGTTGTGCTCAAAGGTGATTTCTGGCTGTGGCCTGGCTGCTGTGCCCAGCAGGATGCCCAGCCTGGCTGCGGGCCGCCCACGCTGTGCTGAGGGGCTCTGGCCCCGGGGGCCCTCGTGGAGCCGGGTCTGTGAGGCACAGCCCTGCTGGCAGCCGTGGGGCAGCTGGCTTTGGTTCAGCGGCTTCAGCTTCTGAACGTAGCCCTTCTGGTCTTTGCCCTTCTCCTTATGTTGCTCTGCTTGAAGCCCTAGTAGAGTATCATCTTTGAACTAGCAAACAACACAGAACTTCTGCAGAAATGGAAGCTTGTGTTAAACTTAAAACCAAGACGTACATAACCATGTCCTTGATGCTGCTTTGAAACCTTGAGGAAATACGCCTGTACTCCACAGGCACGGGTCTGGAAACTGCTGGGGGGACAGCTTCAGTGCAGTTTTCGTTTAACTTAGAGTGAGCTGTAAGAGTTCAGTACTAAAGGGCTTATTATGAGTTTGAGAATGTTTTCACTGATGTAAAAATTTCCTTTTCCTGGTGATTTCTTTGCCTAGGCAAACTAGTTACTGAAAAAATGACTGGATTGGAAGCTTCCTTTGTCATTCACTTCATCAGTCTTCATCAAGGGTGGACAAAGCTGTTGTAGGCAGCTTAGTGTATCAGAGGAGAGAGCCTGTCCCAAGTTAGTGTTGATTGCAGTTAATTTCTTTTACTGTCATTGCCTTAGAGAGTCCCATCTGTCAGAATGGCGCTGGGCTAATCCTTCTCTACTCTGAGCAGTGGCGTTGGGGAGCACTGAAGTTGGTGTTAGCGTCAGGAGCCTGTGGCCCAGGTGAGCCGAGGCGAGGGATGGCCTTGCTGGATTCATGTGTGCTGCAGCTGCTGAAATGTTGGGCTGCATGGGAAAGCTGTGGATCGGCAGTGTTAGCTGCAGTGCTGTTTTAGGCAGTGTCATCCAGTGTGAGGATAACTGAGTTTATATAGCGACTTGTTTCATCCTAGCATGGTGCTTGCCACGGTGGTGAAGTGAAATACAGCAACAAACACTGCTGGGTGTTTTTTTAATTTTTTTACCTGTTGTAAACACTGTTGTGCTCAGATCTGGTGGAGTTTCATTTTAAAGAGCTATGGTGACTATTATTGTGCTGAGAGAATCGTGTAAAATTGGAACCCTAAAGAGTTTTTAGAAGAAAAAGCCTTTAAGGAAAGGATGGATTGAGGAAATGTTTTCACTTTCCAGTGCTCTGAGCTACAGTTGATTTAATAGGCTTAAAATAATTTTTTTCCTTAGTGCAGGTGAATGATTGCTGCTATAGCAGTTTCACAGGTCTTCATTGTGCTACATTGAGCTCAGAAGCCTAAGCTTGGGTCCTATGTGTTTGTGATTTGCATCACAAAAATCTGCTAAAGGGCTTTGTAGATTTTTTCTTTATGTCTTTGCACGTATCCTCACAGTGCCACATCTTTATGACTGCCTTGTTAAAACTTGGATTGTGTCAGCTTATCGCTCTGAGGGGCGATAACTTAAGCTGGGGATTACATTCTGGGCCTTATTTAAATTTTAATTAAAGTTTAAATTTTGAGCCTTAATGAAACTGTCTTCTAGAATTTTCAAGACATGCTGTTTCTATATATGAGTTATTCAGATAAGATATCTAAATCTGTCTTGCACAAAAGCTATACAAGTTTCAGATAAAGTTGTGCCTTAAAAATTTGTAAGGTTTCTAGAATCAACATTTTCTTTTATCTTGTATTGATTGTAGAGTTGTAACTAGTGGAAGATGTTTCATTAGCACATACATCTCTTTTCTGCATTTACTGCTGTCGTACAACTGAACAACTTTCTGCTGTCTTGCTTGGTGATCTCACAGGGCACATCTGCTGGGTGCGTGTGTGGAGAGAGGAGTTTGGGAAGGAACACCAAACTCACGTTGCTTTATCACAGCATGACCTTGTGGTGTATTATCAAAACATGCTGATCTGTAAGCTTAAAAGCACAGTGTGTCCTCAGCCAGCACCACTAAAAATAATTTGGAGCTGCTGTGTGACATAAAGCCTGCAGCTACTGGTAGTAGTTTGAAAGCAGTGGGTAAGAGAATGTATTCCATGGGCTTCACTGCTTTTACTGATAATAAGGCTTTTGAGTGTTTAAGATGCTTTGTTATGATCTAAGTTCCACTACTTCCTTAGAAAGATGGCCGAGAAAATAGGATGGCTGACAGCTCACAGGGAGTTGTTTGGAGCTGAGGTTGCTACTCAGTGATTTGTTGCTCTCAGATCTGAAATATTCTCATACTCCTGGGATGCAACTTCCTGCTGTGTGGTAATGCAGATATTTGTCAGATTGCAATATGTACTGGCTCAAAGTTGGTCTGGCATTAAAGAATGCGGATAAATATGTTCATGTTTAAATTAGGTCAGTTTGTGTTCTGCTGTTAATTTGATTTACTGCTTCTGTTGTGAGAAAAGAGAAGATAGCTGGGAAGGGCAAGGGGAAGAAATCTGCCAAACTTCAGATTAAAAGGCAGCAGCTGACCTTGAAATAAAGTTCAGTTCAAGAGAGATGATGATGGTAGGTTAATAGTTTACGTGGTGCACGGGAAGTGGCTGATGCCCTTAATAGTATCTATTTTTCTTACGAAATTAAAATATCAAAGCAATGTAGGAAGACAATTCTTCTCCTAATCTGTCATGCTTCCACTTGGGAAAATACAAGAAGCTTTTCAATCAAGTGGGCTGATCTTCAAAACTGTGTTTATGTGGTTGTCTAAGAGGAAGGCACATTTTTGTGACACTTCACCATGGGTAACGTTTACCATTTTAAGTTTGCTTTCTTAAAACTGCTTCAGTAAAGCTGAGATTGCTTGCAGCTTTCAACAGGTGACTGCTGCGTGCTATGGCATCTGGACTGAGTACTGCTCTAAGGTAGGAAAAGAGAAACCTGAGCCAGACTCCAAGTCTGAAAGTGTTGTAGCTTTTGTTTCTAACATATTTGTTAGAGCTTCTGTATCTTTCTTTGGAGCAAAACAGTATACTATTTTGTCACTTTTTTCTAACTGGAATGATGTACTCCTAGCTCATAAGTCTTTATTTTTGTTCATTTCTGAAAAGGTGGTATACTTTTATAGATGGTTTATAGCAGAGATGTATTTCTTAGTGGTTCTTAAGTAGATTCAGTTGCTAAGTGACCTTGTTTTCTGTTTTGTCTTTTTTTTTTTTTTCCTCCCCCAAGTGGTGTTGAGTTGGTGCTATTGCTTGGGTGGAAATCTCTAGATCTGTCTGAAATGAGCCAACTATTTCGTAATCTATTTTGTACTGGTACATACCTGGAGCATTAGCTGGTATTTTAATATCAAAGCTGATTCTTTTAATAATTCTGGATAATATGTAGTCAGCTGGCTGGCAGGGGGTCGAGGTAGAAGGGAGCTGAGGTGAGGAGTCTGCTGCAGGTGATGGTCAAACAGTGCTGCAGTTGTGATTGTACGCTTAGAACACAGGGGCTAACTGCAATGTTTGTCTCCCATGGAGGAGTTTTAGTGGCAAAGTGAATTGAGCTGTGTGTGCACCACAGCTCAGCGAAATCTTCTGGCTCTTTCTAAGCGTCTGTGGCCTATTTTTGCCATCTACGTAACTGCTTTATTTCTTTCATGTTTTGCCTGCCAATGTTCTCTTCTACTGCTAGCCTGCACTGATAGCTTTGCAAAGACATCATTGTTTAAAGATAAGGAGGTTTAATTTAATTTTAAGCTTGAAGCAGATTTAGGCTATAACTACCATTAAAAAAGAGCATTTAATGTAATTTTGTCTTTTGTCTTTCCTCTCCCTTTCTTTCATCCAGAACCTTTTCTAAAGCAATCCTAAATCAGCTTCCTTAATGGTACATGATCAAGGAGAACTGAGTTTCTTATGAAAGTTTACTATCAACAGCTAGAGATGAGTCTCAGCTGTGTCAATGCCATTTTAATTTTAGAATACTAATTGGATCAATTTAGTAATTCACGTTCTATTTCAAGGAGAACTTGCTCATGCCAAGAATATCAAAGCAGTTCCTTTGCGAGGAAAACAATGTCGAATAGATGCAGTTTTTGCACATGCCTGAGCATTCTCATTGCTGTTAACTAAGCAAAGGCATACATGTGGTTATGGCCACACTTCAGACTGAGCTACAGCTGCTAAAGTAGTGTCTTGATCCTATGGAATAGCATGCACGTGGCTAAAATAACTTGTGTGATTTACAGGAAAGTTACAGCTATAAATACATGAACCTTCTTAAAAAGTCGTACCGCTGTTACAGTGTTCAGTAAGCATACAAGTAATTCTTACTACAAAGCCAACAATGTATGAAGACAGCAGGTTATGCTACTTCTATCCCCTGTTCATTTTGGATATCAGTAGGTCTTAGTTCTTGCCCATCTTTTGGTTTGTTTTTCAAGGTGTTTTATCTTTGAACCTGAGAAATGTGTATTCTGTACCAAGCTACTCAAGATGATCTGTTGATCTCTGTAGCTTAAACCAATAGCTTAGAAATCTTGAAATTATTCTTTATCTCAATGGCTTTCGTCATCCTGTGTGTTGCAATTTTATCTTGAGTGCTGTTAATGGGTGTGAGCTGAAGATAACTGTTCGGTAGTTCCGTGCATATTGAACAGGAGGACGGGGCTACGTGAGGCTTATAGAGCATCCTACTGTTTTGGGAAATTCTGAAGAGAGAAAGAAAGAGGATAATGACTTTGAAAGGAAAACCACTGGAAGGGGAACAGAAGCAGGGACAGGGAGAAGGAAGATTATGAAGGAGGGAGAAATTAGGAATGAAGTGGAAGAAGGGGGGAAAACGGATGACAAAATACAGTGAAGACAAAGCAAGTAATTGGATGGAAGTTGAGGGTTTTATTTGGTGCATGTTGTCGCAGTGTCTGAACACATTTAATATATTTATAGTGATAATAAATTGCACTTCTGATACTTGCTTGAGTTAAAGGGATCTTGCGAGATGGGGGGAAGGGTCTGGAGTGAGAAGGGCATTCCTGTGCTTTGTAATTCCTGTATGTGCTGCAGAAAGAACACTCTCTGAAAAGTTTTGTAACATTTCACATTCTGGGTTTGCTTTTCTGCTTTGCCTTAATACGTCATGAAAATAATCTTATTTGGGAACATCTGTACGAATACATACCTAGCTCCAAATGCCTCCTATTTGTTTCCTTGGAATCTACAACAACTACAAGGAGCACGGTAACACTGTGTGATAGAGCACATTCTCAACAGAAAAAGCACCATTTCTCAACAGTCACCACCACTAGCTATGCATTTTTGCCAGTGATGAACACGAGCTGCATGCTGTGCTTATGGCAGCCTGCACTGGCAGAGGTGCCCCACTGTCACCACTGCTGAAACGCACCACCACTGCCTCGCTGTGCTCACAGCCACTGTTGGTCTCCAGAAACATTCAGCAAATGTCGATGAATGTCAATAGGTGTCAATCCTCAGATATGACTTCTCTGACTTTCTTAGGTTTGCCAGGGTGTGACCCTGAATGTGATGACATTATAACGGTGTGGCATAGGAGAAGACGTTATTACAGCAGATGGATTAGTAGAAGTAGAAGCTAGAAGAAATCAATTTTTTGTTTCCTTCCCCCGACATACCCTGCCCCTCTGGTGTTATCTCAGCCCTAAGTTGTCAACATCTAATCAGCTAAATGCTCCTGGCAAAAAATGTGCCTGTTGCTTTTCCAAGTCTTGTCTGTTTGGTGATCCTACTCGTTCTAGTGTCCAGCCTCCCTGCTGGCACAGTACCTAGTCCTGAGGGATTGCTGGTCATCAACAGAATCTGTACACTCATCCAAGAAAAATTAGGAAGTCTAAATTTAAATTCTTGTCTGTTTTATAGGTGTCTATTGTACAAAGCACAGGCTCTGCGTAGCTTCTTGGAGCCCTTCATCTGACTCTAATCTGCTAGTAGCTGCCAAGTTGATCAATAATGAAGCAAAAAGCAAATTATCTTCTTATTACTGGCGTTTTTTATGAGCCATAACATTATGCATTAAATTCCATGCTATCAAGAATAGAATACGCTAGCAATTTTGTAGAGTTGCTATGTACTTACTCTGGAGAGTAAGTAGAGGTTGTTGGGGCTAAGGGGGTGGGAAGGGGAGGTTTATAAGCTAAAACACTTTGGCATTGATACCAGAAAGTGAAAGCGCATGAACTAATGAATAGATACCCAGAGCAAGAATGTCACATCAGCACAACATGGCTGAGAAGCTCAAATAACAGAGCTTCTTAAAATTTTAGTTCTAAAAATCACTCTAATCGTTACTGATACCTAGTTGAAATGTGTTAAGAAAAAGCTTTCCGTTCAAATTAATGCCTCAGAATTGCTAAGTGACCTCAAGTGCTATATTACTTAATGTTCTTCCACCCTTCTCTTTCTTTTTTTTTCTTTTTCCAGAAAGATCCAGATTACCTGAAGCTCTGGTTGGATAGTTTTGTTTCTAGCTATGAACAGTTTCTGGATGTGGACTTTGAGAAGCTGCCAACTAGGTATGTAGGATTACAGACCTGTTTGCCTTTGAGATCTGAACCAGACCTGGCTAAGAGCCCAGTTTCTTTCAGTATCAATACTGCTTTTAAACAAAAGAAAACATTTAATTGTTGAGTGGCACTCTTGTTCTTCTGAAGGTCAAAATGGGTTGAGAGTGATGAAACTAGGTAAATACTGGTATTTGCATTAAATGAAGAGATGGCATCAATATTCTCTTGTGCTTGCTTTATCGAACTATAACCATTACTCCTTGTGAATTTTTGGAATAAGTATTCATCATTAAATGTTGTAGATCAAATAGTGTTAGTATTAGTGCTTGGAATCTGTAACAGTAGTAACTGAATAGAAGTAATATGTAGATAGAATTTTGTAATTTTATTTCAGGCATTGCTTTAAGAGACAGAGATTAAATGTTCAATGAAAGCTTTGCGTATTTTAGCTGAAAACTTAAAATTGTATAAATGATAAACTTTTAAAGTTCATGAGCAAGAGTGTTAGTGACTTCACTTGTGTTGCTGACTGCAGGTATGGAAGTATATTAATGAGGTGGGTATTGAAGTCTAATTTCATATTTATTTATTTCATATTTGGAATTTATTTTCTGTGCTAACTTTGCAAATGAGGAATAGCAACTTAGCACTGGATGCTTTCTCTCTTTATTTTTATTTTTTTTTGAGATGCTTGTATGAAGTAAGTGTATTAAGAAAAAAACAAAAGTTACAGGATTCAGAAATCAGGAGAACCAATGTCCGTGTTATAGCTGCTACCACTACCAGTGAGTGAATACAAAGAATGTGTCCCTCTGCAACAATGGCTGCTGTCCAAGCCCTGTTAAAATCAATGGAAATTCCTTAATGGGCTTTGGATCAGATCCTGTTTGAAGTGTAAGTGATAGTCTATATTGTTACAAGGAAATAAAGAATGCTGAAACTGGATCTCAGTGGATAAAAACTGAACATCCCATCTATTCGTATTAAAATTTTCTTCTTAGTGCTTAAATTATTTCAAGGTTTATAATGCAGTTACCAATATGAAAAGCACAGAATTAACTTGTAGCTTCTTTCAGAAGATGTTTGCTTTGTACTGAGATGTCAAAAATGCATCTTACCATGTTTAGTTTAGGAAAGATGTTATTCTGCAAACATACTGTTTAATATTGATCTGTGGAAAAGTATTATGTTACTCTTTTGTTTTGAAGTGTTTAGTTGTTTTATGTGTTCACGAGTTGTTTTTTTGTTTTTTACAGCAACATAGTAAAAGATTATAAACAAGCATGAAGCTTAGCAGTGCTGAATAATAGCAGCAGCTTTGTTGTGCTAAATAATGGGGTTGTGAGCATAAAAATCCCATGTTTTTCTGAGGTTAATGACAGGATTAGTGGTTTGGTCTGAAGGAATAGGCCTGTGCAGATTTAGACTCATTTGTGTAACAGATGCAGAGAAAATATATTAAAATAACAGAAATAAAGGCAGATGATTACTATGCTTTGATGACAGGATTTAAAAATTACAATGTTTGAGAGCAGATATTTAAAATTAACAAAGAATTGTTGTTTCTGCCCTTGTTGACATGTGAAAAGTGACGTATTGCTGGTATTTGTCAATCGATATTGCAAGCATTAACACTATGGAACTGATATCATTGAGCCTGCAGAAGAGAACAAGTAGGGCAGCGTGGAGCCACCTGTTTCCTGGTGGCTTTTCTCTTGAGGCCTAAGGACCCCTTGGACTCAGCTGTCTAGGAAAAGAGGAGATT
The DNA here is from genome assembly GCA_013396635.1 of Penelope pileata. Lineage (NCBI taxonomy): Eukaryota > Metazoa > Chordata > Aves > Galliformes > Cracidae > Penelope > Penelope pileata. Next base: position 1,051,689 of record WBMW01002179.1, on the reverse strand, counting down.
TACCAACTGATCTGTCTCAGACTGAGTGATCTTAGATGGCTCTGCTTTGCTATGCTGCCTCTGTTCACAGCACTAGAAGGGATTTTATACTTCTTTTATTGCTGCTTCTCTGTCAAATTTAGTTGAGAGTAGTCAAGAACATCAGCAATTATTAGAACGGGGACTGACAAGAGCCTGCTTGCTCCTTATATGAATCTCAGTATGCTTTACAGATGTGTGCCTGAAAGGCCTTGTGTACTGAAGGGCAAAGCCAGGAGATGATGAACAGCTGGGTAGGGAGAAGGAAGCTTGTGCAGGTTGCTGGGCAAAACTAACCTTTTGGAAGAGGGCTGTGGAGTTGTGTCTATGTAAGACTTATGCTTTTTTTTTTTTAATATCTAAGAAAACGACACTTCAGAAATGTAATGAAACTATTAGCCTTTTTTTTCTGAAAGGAGGATTCTGAAGTGGCAGCGTCACTTGCTGATGTAACTGTTAAGTCTGTTTCTTCTATGAATTAAAGTGTCTAATTTCTTGGAATCTGTTTTGGGAATTGCAAAGCTTCTACATAGTGCAGAATTTAGAAATCTCTAAACTTGGAGGATGAGTGTATCCAGTGGTATGATTTGACTATTTAATAAGTTGAGTTTATAAACTTAAGAAAATTCAGTTTTACCTACATCTTTGTGCATCTTCAGTATATTAAAGTGCAATAGTTCTTTAATGGTGTTTACAGCAATTTTGACTAAGAAAGTGAGTATTTATACTGGATAGGATAAAATGTTTACCAGCTGGTAGGAGGCTTTTTTTCCCAGTCACTGAGGGGAAGAAACTGTCCATTGGTTTAATACTTTCAGAAGCAACAAAAGTCTCCAGAGTGTTGTCATCGCTTTTTATGGCTTCAGCTCACGTGCTGTGGAGCAAAGGAGCTTAAAGGAAACTCATGTAAAGTACCACAGACACTGTGCTTTGTTGGCATGTGGACTCTAAACCCACATTAAAAAAAAAAAAAAAAATGCAGGAATCACGAAAGTAAAGCTGATTTCAGTTACTGAGAACTGGTAGCTGAGAAGTGAAGCCTGGTTTACTCCAGCCTTTGTTCCCAGTACTCACTCACTGCTTTGGCGGTGGGGAAGATGAGAGTCTCAGTATGCAGGTTTGAGCCATAGCTGGAAGAAGACAGTGTGAAGACTGGTTGAACTTCCTTTCAAACACCTGGGCTGGAATTTATGTTGTTGCATAACATGTTTGTGTAATGCAAGGAGATGATAAATAAAAGAACCCAAATGTGTTGAGAACTCTCAGGTTTTTTGAGAGTTATGTTCTTTCAAACAAGAGTATCAGTTAAGGTGTGATTTTTGAGATTTGTTTTTCCTTTTTGAGTAGTTAGTTCATAGAGCTAGTCTTGTCAGGGAAAAAAAAGGCATTACACATCTATAAACTTAACTTCTAATAATATATAGTGATATGAGTGATTTGCTGTGGGGTGGAAAGAAGTTCAGTTATTTAATCTCTGCAGTATACTCAGTTTGAGTAATCCCAGAAAATGGGCATTTCTTGTCCCAGAAGATGAGCATAACTGGCACCAAGCAGTTAACTCTGCCAAGCTGTGCAGCAGCACAGATCTGTAGCTGCAGCAGAGAGAACATCCTTTGGTATGCGAGGCATGGAGGGCGTGCTGTTTGCTTTCTTACAAAGCATTTTATGATCTTATGGAACGAGGCTCGTTGGCCAATTCAGGGAAGTTACTTCTGATATGGGATTTCAGCTGTCAAAAATTACGTTCTTAATACAGAGCTGGTGAATTAGCACTGATTATCAACAGCGCTTGTAGTCCCAGAGGGTTTGGATCTGCTGGCATCTTGAGGGAGGAAGCTGCTATCACAGAAATTAACTTTTTTTTTTCTTGGGTCTGTGTTGGCGAAAAGCAGTTGCTCTCAGTCGTGTGGTCAATGCCTCTATCAGAGCCTTGGTCCTATGTAGTCTCTGTCAGAGCTTTCCAAATCCCTTGAGCAAGATCTGAAAAATAAACTGTGTAGCCCTGTGAGGAAGCAGGAGAAAGAACAGCCTTGTACACTTAGCAGTGATGCTTGTTTTCTGGGATCTGGAAACTTGTCACTTGTCTGCTTTGTTTTTAACTTTAGAAGCTAATTGATACTTTGTTTCTCCTTTCCGCCAAATATTTGGTGCCACAGGGGTCAGTCATTGCATTTCTGCTGCTTTTTGATGCCCTCAAATGTATGTATGCACATGGTATCAGTGTTCCCAAGTCAGCAGGGTTTCTTGACTTGTTGTCTTTATTTTTTTTTTTTTTCCCCTGTTTTTGGCTATATTGAAGGCTTTGGTAAGCTATAAGGCTCACTCGAGTCTTCCTTTTCCTGTGTACAGTTCATAGAGAATGTGTCAGGGTAAATGAATAGCTGATGCCATGGGCAGACTTTGCCTCGTGAAATGGTGGCTGCACAGCTTGCTGCAGAGAGCTGCTGGTTAGCTCCAGCCAGAAGGAGCTTCAGTGACCAGTCTTCATCCCCGAGAAAGTTCTAACACTCCTGTGTGTTGGGACAGTGTTGCTGCAATGGATTTCTATAGGGCTGTTCTAGAAGCACCAGCTTAACTACTGGTCTTGTGATCATTTCTTTTGCCCCTTCTTTTGGTTCTTACTGGTGTATTTCTACGGTTAATTTTAATGAAGATAAAAGCAAGAGCACCTAATATCCTTCAGGGCTGTGTCTGGGCCTGGTAAGGTTGTTGCATTTAATGCCAACACAAGTCTTTTTGTCTCCTAAAAATAGTTAGGAACCAGGAAAAAATATATATATATACTTGGTTAATGGCACCCAGAAGCTACTAGGGATGGATCAGCTTTTCATGCAAAATCTGTGTGCCAGGAGTCAGATGAGTTGCTGGGAGCTCCCCCTCCTGCACATTCAGACCTTGATTTTTAAGTCTTTAACCTCTATGAACTGGTTTCTTTCTGTATTTAATCTTGTTTTCTACTAGTTTGGGTAGCTCGTGTAAGAAAGGCACGGCGATTATTGTGGATTATTGCCAGCTAGGTTTCAATAAGTATTTAGTAATTGGCATCTCTTTGATTTATTTTAATCTTCAATAGAAAGTCAAAAATGTTCCCTTGTATTCAATTTCATGTTTCTTTCCACTGTGGCAATCCTCATGCTTATTTAGGAGTTTCCCGGGCCACCTGTTTGCCTGTTGGAAATCATGTTATTTTTCTGTGCCAATATAAGCAGATAATTTCATGGGAGAATATTTAGGAATCCTGTTAATGTATTCTTCACACTTTTTTAATTTGGGGTTTTTTCCTTTTTTTTTTTTCTTTTTTTGTTGAGGAAAAGGAAACTCAAGCTGGCTTATTGCCACCAGGCATTTCCTTGTAGCTCATTAGGAAGTGCTTGTGAGCCACCAGTTGCCACAGTTCAGTAACCTTGCTTGTACAGGTTTATTGGAATACTACTGGAGCACACTGAAATAGATTGCTAACGTGTTGCTTGCATGATTAAGAGTTGTGTGTGTTTGGTGTTTCTCTTTAGGGTGGATGACATCCCCCCAGGAATATCACTGCTTCCTGATAATATTCTTCAGGTCCTGAGGCTTCAGCTGCTGCAGTGTGTCCAGAAAATGTCAGATGGACTAGAAGAGCAGCAGCAGGCTCTGTCACTTTTGCTTGTGAAATTCTTTATCATCCTTTGCAGGTATTTATTCTGCTTGGTACTTCAACAAGGCTAGTGTTCGGCTTAAGAGCTCTTGAGTGAAGCTTACAGATTCTGATGTATGCAATGTGATTTGATGCTTTCCAGTAGACTCAGAGAAAAGCCACTTGTGATCTTCAAACTAAAGAAAGAGGGAATGACAGAGAGGGAACAATGCAATCATCTTAGTGACAGTGTTTGCCATGACAAATTTAGTAGGAGGAGCATAGACATTAAATTCTTTATAATTATGTAAGATAGATTTACGTGAATGCAAGGCATGGTGTAGCTGGTATAAGAGATACATCCTTAAAAGCAAAAGTCACACTCTAGAAAGTGTTGGATGTTAAAGAACTTGAAAGATAATTATACAGGAAGAACTGTTTCACGTTCTTAACATGCTTATAATTCCGTAAGCAGCCTAGGGAACTGACTTGTTCTATTAATGCAGCTGGCTTCCTTCTGAAACTTATGCTTTATTTTGTAATACTGTTTAAGCAGGTAAATAAACTGTTTTTAGGGATCTATTCTTCCATATTTCTTCGGTCTTTTATTGTAAACTCCATTGAAAGAGGAAGGGGATAAAGTGTATAGCAGGGATTCTCCTTTTGAGAGGCATTTAAGAAGCTTTTTTTTTTTTTTTTCTTTCTTTGAGTCCGTGGGTTCTCCTTATCCCTAAAACTGTGCAAAGAGCTTTAGTGCAGTGTTTAACTGGTCTAGAATATTAAATGTAAGCTAAGTAGATGGTGATAGCTGTATCAATGAATTACCAACTGTGGTCTTACTCAGTTACTGGAAAGTTGTCCTTATATGATCATGTTGTTATCTGATTTCTGTGATGTCCTCAAATTGAGAAATAACATGCATGCTTCTTTGTTAGCGTTGACTTAGTGTTCTAAAATAATTTTAGATGTTTCTTCTTCTTGGGAGAATTTTAGGTCTGTAACTGCTTCTAAGTAATGTGTTTTAAGTTTTAGAGTGTACAGCTACAGTATCAGTCTCCTTGTAATGCTCTAGTAACGTGGGAGAAATTGAAATTTTTGTCTGTTATCAGATGCCAGTTCTGAGCTTTCTATTCAGAGTGTCCTGGGATCTATTTAACCTCTGAAACCCCAAATTCCAAACAGTTGACCTATAGCAGGCTTAGACCTTTCTTTTCCTTCCTGTTAAAAGAAAACTTGTATACTATGTTACTGTGACAGAAATAAACGTTTGAGTTCATGCAGTCTTTAGGAGAGTGTTTTTGAAATACTGATACACTTTTCTATGATTATAAACTGAATACTAAAAGAAACATTGTTTGAACTAGCCTCAGATAGTACACTCTAAATTTCTGTGGTTTTTATGTTTTTTCATAGAAATTTGGCTAATGTGGAAGAGATTGGGATGTGTTCGTACATTAATCATGTTATCACCATGACTACGTTATACATTCAACAGGTATGTGTTTTAACCATTGTAATCTGTTATTTTCCCCATAGAGTACTTTCTGCTCTTGCTTATGTAATCCCTCTCCAAGTAAGAAGGTGTTTCTGGGGGACAATGTGAGGGTTCAGCACTTTTGGAGCAGGGATCAAGACTTAAGTTTTAACTTCTAGAAATCTTCTGACCACACTTAATGTTTTTTGGATTTTTTCCCCTCAGTTAAAAAGCAAAACAAAAGAGAAGGAAATGGCAGATCAGACCCCAATAGAAGAATTTGTGAGGCATGCACTGGCTTTTTGTGAAAGTCTGTATGATCCATATCGAAACTGGAGACAGCGAATTGCAGGGTAAGTGTGGACCAGGACAGGATCAGAAACTGTATGGGTTTTGATAACTGTAAATAAATGTCAAAGGTTTCTTACAGAACTGCTGATATCAAACTAAAATGTAGTTACACGGATATTCTGCTGATGCCTTTTACAGCTGCTAGAGTAGGTAGTCACAGACGCTGGATTTGATAGACATTGGATTTCTTTTTCCAAAGGTGCACTCTTTAGAATAGAGTTAATACATTAGTTTTGGTAGGAATAATCCTCATGTGGCAGGTACTCTTGACACTGAACTTCAGTGCAACCAGAATTGTCAGTACTTGTGTTTGCTGTTCCATTCAGTGGAAAATTGAATTTGGAGTCATTCTGAAAGGTGAAGAGAGACAGGAAATTTTTTTTTTTTTGAGAAGCTTAATTTCTGACATTATGGCATAGGCTCTGCTCTTCAACGTTGCTAGTGATTCACTTTCTGTTATAACCGGCTCTTCAGAGACCTCCTGAAGATTCCTATGAGAATTTTCATGCACAGTTCTCCCTTATTAGCCCCAAATTCTCTCCAGTACTGTTAAATGAATGTGGTCTTGCATAGTATAGTTAACAAGTCTTTTCTGCAGTGTGAACAAGGCCTGAAATTGTTTGTTCCTTGCTGTTATTTCTCGGAACTGCTCTTTCTTTAGTTTCTTGATTTTATTTCCATCAGGACCATTTTGATGCGCACCAAATATTGGACCTGTGGATGCAGATAACTAGTCTTGTAAAACCTAGGGTCCGTCCATTCTCATAGCACACATCCTGTAGAACTGTGCTGCATTTGTGCATCAAGTCACTCTTCTGACTCCACACATACAGAGTGGAGACCATATGAGCTGTGGGGGTATACCTTGTCTGCTGGGGTTTCTTTGTAGCTGGCAACCTGTAATATGCCATAGCACTGCATAGATTGCAGGTTTTGTGGGACTGTCATTCACAATACTACCTTTTGTTTCCATAACAGCTTGAATTGCTGTGCACAAAGTTTTAAGGAGCATGTAAGGATCACAACTTCCAGAATTTTGATGCAATATAATTCCCCTCTCCTAGAGCAAAGTACAGATTGATACCAGTTCTTGTGTATGGCCTGACAAAGTACTGCTAAGCCATTTTCAGATGTAGTGTAGATAATGCTAGCACATCTCATTGTATCTTAGGTAGAATATAAGTACTCAAAAGCATTGCATTTGCATTGAGTGAAGGTACAGAATTTGGCAATGAATCAATATAATCTCATTGTAGGAAGGTATTATATTTTCTGAAACTGGATGTCATTTAGATACCTTTTAAAAACTTAGATACTTTCTGACAGTCTAGAGGTTGGAAAAAAAAGAAATGTTAGGATATATCAAGAGATCTTTGGTTGTAACTGACCAACACAAAGCTCTCTCCATTGCTTTCTCCTTTCAAAAACGTACCTGTTTTTCTAAACTGGTAGAAAAAGAAGCCAGAGGGAAAGGGGCAGGTAAATGTGGTTGAATTGGTGCAAAATGTATTTTTGAAGATAACAGTATAAATGTGTTGCGTCTTTGAAAATAAGTTTGTAAGTGTATTGGCAGAATTGCTTCCCTTTGATTTTTTTTTTCCCTCTACCCCTCCATAATGAACTCATGTTTTGTGCCTGCTTCAAATTACATGATTAAAAACTTTGGCAGATGGCTTACTTACAACAGGGAGGGACTAAATATCAGATGGTTGGCATTTTTCTGTGTTTTGACCAAACATTATTGTAAAATATTAAGGCATTTCTAGGAGTGGAACAGTAAACTCATGACTAGCTGTGGTTCATTTTTTCAGGATGAAATACTTTATTCCTTTTTTTTAATCTTGTAGGCAGAACTTATGATTTTTTGGCAGAATGCTCTATTATGAAGTCGTAAAATAAGTCAGAAACAAAGGTGTCATATCTTTTTTTAATGTAATTTCAGACGTATCCTTAGTACAGTTGAAAAGAGCAGACAGAAGTATAAACCGGCTTCCCTCACTGTTGAGTTTGTCCCTTTCTTTTATCGTAAGTATTATCAACAGCATGTTTGGAAATGGTCATCTTTGGAGGAGTGAAGTTGGCAATTTGAAGTTCCATTCCCCAAAGGATGTCTGATAAATGTCAAAGCATCTTACTGCTTTCTGAGGCTGAATGAACTGAGTTGCTTTGCTTGCTTGCTTCTTGCTCTGAGCGTTACCATCTTGCCATCCTCACTTGTCTGTAAAAGCTTGGTGACTTTTTTTTTTCCAGACTTTCTTTCAGTGCTTACTGTAGTTTAATAAGATTGGTTCTGTGAATTTTCAACTTTTCCATTTATTGCATGTAAGATCCTTGTAGCAACTGTAGTGATAACTTGCATGGAAAAATAATGTTAGGAAAGTATGCATGCATTTTTGTCTCTTAATATGGTTTAACAGCTAGAAACAAGGAAACTTGGTGCCATCCAAATAGCAAATTTCCCTTGGACTGCAGTTCGGGAAACTGCCTTTTTTTTTTTTTTTTTTTTTTGTCTCTGATTAAATCATTAAATGTCATGACTGCTGCTTTGAAATTCATGCATTCTTACCATTGCGTATCGGCAGAGTGGAAAAGGACCCATGTGGCCATATTCTGTACTAATATCCGGGAAAGATTGTCCAGCTGATTTGTTCCCAGTGCAGTTTAGTGCCCCAAACTTCACTCTTGCATTGGCTAGTGTCAACAGAATTGGAGCAACAGGGATATACTGCAGGGGTGTGAGTGTGTGTGAAATTGGCCTTTTTTACAACTATCCATTAACTCAGCTTTAATTGCAAATAAAAATGAAACGTTTTATTCCTAGTACGGTAGCATTCATGAATTTTATTTCTCTAGGTTTGAGATGAACCTTATTTTCCACCTATTCCTTGAGATGTGCTCTCTATGTACTTAAAGTAGGCTGCTTGCCAAGAAGACTGTACTGTTGAGGCCAGTGAAATGCCATTGTCTTTTTGCCAGAGCACTGGAAGCCTACTCTAAAGTCAGTTGTTGAAGATTGTCATCTGCAGGTTCTCTCCTCCTGACTCAGTGCATTGCACTGTTTCTTCCTGAATCCCTTAACTATTTTCTAATGAGACAGACCTATAAGTGTGCTAATTAGCTGGCAGATACTCATCTGCTGGTTGGCCATCTGACAGAGCAAGGAATTGCATGTCCTAACCACGTGCTTAGGATGTCATGGCAGTACTAAAGATTTTTGTCTACTCAACCTCATGATTTTTCCACAATCTGCTAACTCCTACTTTTTTGAATTTGTCTCAAGATCTCCAGAAGATTGAGGCTTTAAGTCATGGAAGTGGTAGGCTTTGCTTACTTTGAAGACCAGATTTAAAAATAGCTGTGTAATTTTCTTTTTAAACAAGCTTATAGTTTGAGTACGTACTCAGAAATACCACTTACCAATATTTGGTAATGGTCTTAAAGGTTACGTAATTTTAATGAATGGAAAATTCTTGCGTTTTCAATTTCTGCTTTCAGTTTAAAATCTCAGTCATTAACAGTTTTTTGTTATATTGGAAGTTTTACAGTGGCTAATTCCAAATAAAATAAGCCTTTCTAGTTTCAGTTGCAGCTACTTTGAGTCTAGTGTTACTGCTGTAGCAACAATATCCAGGCTATATCTGTTGCTAAGAAGAGTTCCTGAGGCTGTTTATAACTAATTTATATCCAATATGTCATGAGATATCTTTGACGAGTTTATTGCTAGACAGATTACAGACCTGTACAGACTTCCCAGGGGAGTTTGGTTCGAAGGGAGCAATCTCAGGCACTGCTTTTCTAAGGCACCTGCACTGCATATGGCATTAGTGTTTCTGTGCCAAAACTGTTCTAACATTTGTCTTACCTGCTAACTGTGTGTGTGTGTTAGCATGTCCTCAAGAGTGTATTAGGAAATAAGCAAATTTTTTCTGTGGTGCAGTTGCTGTACCTTTTTAGGCCTGTCAGTCTTCCTGATAAATGTAGTGCTGTCATGTTGCTTTGAAAATGCTGAAATTGATGCATTTATGTCTGTGACTTACGTAAAAGAAAGTGGAGATTATACAGCTGAAATTGTGTATTAAGCTTGCATGGTAGCAAGGAGCAAGGAAACTTTTTTTTAACCATTTGTGCTTTTTTTGTTGTTTGAAAGAAAAGAAACTTTTGCGTAATTTATATTATAAAATAAGGAATCCTACTTTTTATTTGCTCTAATCAGAATGCTTTCAAGAAAGTGAACATCTCAAGGAAAGCCTGAAATGTTGCCTGTTACATCTCTTTGGAGCTATTGTGGCTGGTGGTCAGGTAAGGATGTTCTAAACCCTTCTCAGCTGCTGAAGTCTCCAACATCCTCTTCATTGTTCAAGGCTTCTAAAGCTTCTAAAAACCCCATAACTGAGGAGAATTTACTTTCTATGTATTAGGTTTTTATCTGGTGATATTGGAGACTGTTCTGTGCAATAGTATCTAAATGTTACAAGCTAGGTTCTGTTTTCAAGCATCAGTAGAAAGTTGCTGTCAACAATAATGACACATTCACATGAATTTACTGTAATATTTTCGCATCATAAAAAATGTGAATAGAGTGAATAACTAGAGTATTTCCACCTGCAGAACTGCAGATTTTATATAATTACATCAAATGTATCTAGCTTACTTCCCACTGTGTTTCAGTAGGCAGCATAGGGTCTTCAGAGTTAGGAAGGAGTTTAAAACCTTTGAAAATAGCATGAAGAATAGAGGGTGTCTTAAGAAATACTTTTCATCATCAGTAAAGCCAACATACATTCTTGTGTCTGACTTTTTTAATATCTTGCTTAGTAAATGTTACTTCTGACAATCTAGAAGAGAAAATGCTTTTAATGTTGTCAGGGAGCAACAAAGGCAGGCGCTGCTCTGCAATCGAAGGCAAACTGAGACTGAGCATTGCAATCAGGCAGGCAGAGACAACTGACAGCACAGACAAAAGGTGTAGTTTCACTATATCTGAACAAAGTGAACAGAGCAGGTCCACATAGTGTTCCACTACGATCTTTTCAATCTTTTTAAAGTATTATGAGCCTGTATGAAAACATGAATCTAAAATTTCAAATTAAGGTTTATTTAGAATTAATAGGTTATCAAGGCTACTTCATAAGAATTTTGTAAGATCCATTTAAATGACATTTTCTTTTCCCTTTAAGTATTCTCTCTGAAAAAGAAAGCCTACTTGAGTGGACAAGATGGTCCATGTTTTATCAGTAGCCATTAATATAATCAAGTAGAATGTTTCATGTTTACTTAATTACAGTACATAAATTAGAATGGAAACAACATTGCATGTTGCATGATTCGGGTATCTTCAAATCAGTAATTTCCATCTGAATTATTTTCTTTTCTTTTCTCCCTTAACATTTTTTCCCCCTCATGGGTTTCAGAGGAATGCTCTTCAAGCAGTATCTCCTGCCACCATGGAAGTCTTGATGCGTGTTTTAGCAGACTGTGATAACTGGGATGATGGGAGCCCTGAGGAAGTGAGCAGAAAGGCAGAGCTTACTCTGAAGTGCCTGACAGAAGTCGTCCATATCCTTCTTAACAGCAGTTCTGACCAGCGGCAGGTGGAGACTAGTACAATACTGGAGAACTACTTCAAGTTGCTTAATTCGGACCATTCAGCTTTACCTAATCCAAGGCGATGCAGGCAGTGGGAGAGCAGGTTCATAGCACTACAGATCCAAATGCTGAGTGAGTACCCAACTGTGCAGTTTCTTTAAATGTCTCTTGATAATAGCTCAGAAATAAGTAATGATTGAATCATTACACTAACATAACTGGAAGTTTTACAAATAAAAGTTTGCTTCTCTATATAATAGAAAAAATTCAAACATTTCTTCACATTGATGTTACTTTAGACACATTGTATTTCATATCCATATTTAACAAGAGTGCTATCAAATTAACCAGAGTATCAAGGTTTATGGACTACCAGTCTAGTAAAAAAAGAAAAAAAACTTGCTATGCAGTAGCTGACAGTCATCAGTACCTCAACAACTGCGGGCTAAGGAGGGTTTATAATAAAATATCCGTATGATGACCGTTTTCTGGTAGTTTGCTTTTCAGATGGCATTATTGTGAACATTGGCCAAAGACAGTGGTCTTAAAGAGTTGGTGATGAGTCATTAGATGAACATTCAGGATTTGTGGTTTTTTTTCCCCACTTTGTTGTTCAGAATGACAAACACAGGTATTTCTTTCTCCCAGACTTCCAAGAAAATAGGAGATTAGTAGTGAGGTGATGATCACTTACAGTGAAAGGCTGCTGTAGAACACAGAAATTTCTGGATGGTGAAACTGGTGTTCGTGTGCTTTAAGTAGAAGGTATGCAGGTTAGGTACTCACCAATGGCAAGGACTTTAAATAGAGTTTCAAAGCTATCAAAGATATTCTACAGCTGAATTTTTCTCCCTCTGTATAGTTGATTATGTGACAATTTTTACAGTGTCAAAATGTTTAGCTTTAGGCCTAGTGCTCTGTGCTTAAAACACACATCAGAAAATTCTCATGATGTATAGTTTGTAAATAATAACAGTGAAAAAATTAAAATTCCCATGTTTATGTACCATTTCTAATCCTGTTCCAGATGCCAGATGTAGTATCGAAAATAAAAAGGCTTAATGGATTTGGAAGTGTTTTGATTTTAATGGCAGTTCTGTTTTAATTTTGTAGATACCATCACAGCCATGTTAGACTGCACAGACAGGCCTGTTCTACAGGCAATTTTCCTTAACAGTAACTGCTTTGAGCATCTCATTCGACTATTGCAGAACTGCAAGGTAAATTTTCCTTTATCTGCACTTCTATAACAAAACCTGTTTTGTAATATTGCAGTTATATTAATTACGCTTATCTATTCCTTCCAGATAAGATGTGATTTTATAGTGTCTACCTACCAGAAGTAAAACTCTTGTTTGGTTAGAGCCACTAATGCCATGAAGGATCTGAAAGATCTGGGTTGCTCTTAAATTCTCCTTTTTTCCTATGAAGTAAAGGTTTCTTGTCTGTCTTGTGATTAAAATTGAGTACTCACTTTGAGTTCTTCTGAGGAAAAATGTCTTTATATATGCATTGCTCAGTTTCTAAAATCTGTTAATGTTGTTATTATTAGAATTGCCCTCCCTCCCCCCCCCCCGCCTTTTGTTCTTTGATTTTAGGTGTTCTGTCACTGGACTGCTAGGAAGTCACTTAGAACTGCTGCCAGATGGAGGTCTGAATTCTAATTTCAGAGGCTTGTTTTTCCATTAAAAATAAACCAACACCCTCACTGGCATGCCTTTGTAAATGTGTCAAAATATAAGTCCTGCATAGCTGACATTTAAAAAAAAAAAAAAAAAAAAAAAAAAAAAAGAGCTCAAGCTGTTGCAAATGTTCCTAGATTGTTCTTTTCCTTCTCCATAGGATCTAGCAATTACAGAAACGTGTTTTCATCCTAATTTGAGGTGGGACCTCAGAATTTGCAAGCCACTGTCTTCCACTTGTTTCTTTATAGATTTCATTTTTCCATCCCTACAAAAGAACGTCTATGACACAACTCTATGGAGTATTTTCTTTCTATTTTTGTGATGTTAGTGGCATAGCTATTTTGAGCTCTTCTAATGCAGGATAGTTTAATGCTAGCTATATTATAGCATTTGAATAAAATCCTTTTCTATTTTGGGTTAGAACATATTTCAGAACAGTAATATATGAAAAGCGTGTTTGGATTAGGACTTAGCTGTAGTTATCATCGGTGGCAGAATGCCAATGTACTTGAAATGCTGTGAATAGTATTTGTGGGTTGGGAGGTTTTTGTTTAGTTGGTTTTCTCTAATCTTTTGCTGAGAATACTTTATTTCACCTTTCCATTTTCCTCCTCTCCTTGGGCATCTGTGCCTATCTTTGTACTGACCTTGTACTCCGTCACAAACGTATTTCCTAGTTTCTTCTTCAGTCAACAGGCGGTGAGATGTTCACTTGTTCACAGAGACTCTGGCTTTGATCCTGCTCTCATTTAAACAAGTGGGATTTAAAATTTAGGAAAGCAGGAACTGCTACTCTGATTGGTTTTTGCTGCTTTTGTTTTTTTGCTGCTTGTTCCTTTCATTTTTGCTCTGCCTGTATGTCTGTCAGAAGACAAGCGCTTTGGAGACTTTTTCCTCTGATAGTCTTGCATATGCTCCAGATTCCTACATAGTATTTTTTAAAATCATTTTTAGAGAAAATAACCCCCCAAAATGATAGGAGGAAGGGGAGGTGAAGAGTTGTTGCATGTACCTTTATGGTTTTTTTGAAATAGCAAAGATGAGTTTAGCAGTGGAATCAGGATGTCCTCTTATTACTGAGGGAAGAAGACTCTATTTCTACGTTTTTTTTTTTTTCTTCCCCTTGAATATCTTGCTACTGGATTCGCCAGCACATTGTGTAAAGCACAGTTCTGCAGCTCTGCATCAAGTGGAAGGAGAGCTCAGACACAGATCTGAAATTCAGGGATCTCTTGTATCTTGGAGAGAGAAATTTTCATGGAAAGGAGGCTTAAAGAAAATCCCTACCATTACTTCTGCTATAGATATCTTGAGATATTCAAGCCCATACTTCATCTGCTGTTCAGCACTCTTCTGAAATTTCAATCCTTTTTTCTCCATATTTATTGGTTTTAAGCCCTGTGGACAAATTATCTTCCAATCTCTAGGATTAGAGATCTGCACAAGAGCTTTTAAAAAATGCTTGGTTATGTTTTGGTGATCTAAACGCTGCCTTTTGCCTGTGATGTCCAAGAAGAGGGACTGTACTTCAGAGGTATCAGAAGCGGCTCAATCTGTTCTAAGTCATTTAACCAGCTGCTTGCAAGTCCTGAATCTTTTCTGTTGAACTCTTAGAAATCAGACTTGGAGCAAAGCACAGTTATCTCTAGCAGCAGGCCTGGTTATAAACACGATTATTGTCTGAACAGCATTTAGATGGAAGACTTTTTACTTGTATTGCCAGAATTGAAGTAACCCATCTGAAAAATTTGCTTTATTTTTTGCATGTCTACACTTGCTTTTGTTTAATGTTCTCACTTCTACTTGTTAATGCTGTAACCCTCTGAGATATATTGTAGTAGTTCTGCAGTGTTAAGTGTTCTTGAGTGTGATATACTTTTTCAAACTGACTCTTATTTCCATGTACTGTCACACCTGTGTAAGTCAAAGTGAGTACCCTGAGTATTGTCCTCATTTGCCCTATTTTATGGTAGCTGATTTCTTAAGTTGCTCTTTTTCGGAGTGAATACCTAAGTAAGATAATGGAAGAAAATGTTTGAGGAAGAAATGGTTAATGCTCAGTTCTTATCAACTGAAGGAAAGTATTGGGAGAGTGTGGTGTTACTGCTTTGTTTTGTGTTTTTGGATTCCTATCAAACATTTTGACTGGGGATTTTTTTTAACAGCTCTTTAGAATATGTAAGCAGAAGAAAAGTTTTAGTCCTGATTAGATTATGGCTGAACTGTGTGCATTGTGACCACAGTGGATTATGAAGGTACTTGAGTGAACTTTAAACCTGCAAATTCAGGTACTGACTAGGAATCTTGCCACTATATGCAGAGCAGTTTCTTAGCTGAAAATGCAGTAGAGGGGTATGACTGACAGATTCTTTAGAATGATACCAGATGTAGTTTACCCTTTCTCCTGTTCTGAAGGCTTATGTGCCCAGGAAATTCTGCTGCTGTTGCTGCTTGATTTAGGTATTTTGTCTAGATATCTTCAGCCTTCACTTAGGATGAGACACAAATGGACAGTAGTGAGACATCTGCGTCTATTTCTTTGCTAATGCTCCACTGTTATTGTCTTTATTTCTTTAAAGTGAATTTTCGTTGTGTTGTGTATTGTTAATGAAATTATGGTTGCTAAGCCAGAGAGCAGTATGACATCCAGAGAGGTCTGTGTTCCTGTCTCAGAGATTACATATTTTCATCTGATTCTGGAAAAAAAAAATGCAATTCCTATTTAGCAAAAATACAATGTCATCTTGAGTATTCTAAGAATTAACAGAGGACCAATGTTAATGGAGGATTATGTCTCACCTGTGTGAGAACTCTCTTCTTGTATGTTAGACACAAATGCCAAGGCAGCCTCCACAGGTTTGGCTGGAGGTAACTATTTAATGCAATTATTTCCATTATTCTTGTCTCTAACAGCTGTTTTTAAATGCTAACAATAAAGTGGCAGACAAGAGTGAAAAAGACCTTGCCAACAAATTACTGACAGAAATGAATGAGGACCAGGTACCTACTGAATCTGTGTTTTGCTTCAGTTGAGGTTGAGACACTATGACAGGAAAATTGATTCCTGTGCTTCACCTTAATGATCTTTTTTCAAGTCCTATGTGGCAAGATGAACTTGTTGCTGCAGACATCAGTATTTGCCATCTGTGGAAAGTAATTTTCCTGATTAACAACTTGAATTCAACTTCAGTTTTATTCATCTGCTTCAAGTTGCAAATATTTCAATATATTGAGCCTCAGTTTTGCATCTTTTAAGAAAAAGGTGAAGTACATGAATGGAATCCAAATAATTCTATCAACTTGGTGGTGATTTTTTTTCCCCTTCCTTTCCTCTTTTTGCTTGTCTCAGCACTGTGGTGTTTTGGATTCTGGGGCCTTGTTTGTGAATCTCAGTGGTTGTATTTGATGTCCTGATTCTTTGCTTGTCATCAAGAACAGATGTTCACAAATCAATGGACAGGCTGAATCAGGGAGGTAGGAATAGCCTGTTGCTTTAGTTTTCCCGTAACGTTGTGGAAAGTATCAAATGCAAATTGTTGTTGTATTGATTTTTGTAGAAGAATGATTTGCTCTGATTAAAAATGTAAAGATGCTAAGCGCAAGGTGCGATCATTACAAATGGTGATTCTAACTAATAGCTTTGGCTTTCTTAGAAACTCAGTGCAACACTAACTGCATGTAAACATTTCTTCACTTCTAACAGTCTTCGGATTCTTGACATTTCATTTGCAAAATGTCTGATATGCAGTATATTATTTCAGGGATAATGAAACAGACTGTGTGCGCAGTTTTGCTCATTAGGTTTACTTATGGACATGAAATACTGCTTTTGTCCTTAAAACCATGATAGAAATATCACTATAAATAAAAATTATTGGAGGGGAAAAAGAAACCCGAAAGATAATGTGAAATTGGAAAAAAGATGTTGATAAATGAGATGAGGATGTGGGTGTGAAAGCCACTTCACTGTGCTGGTGTGAGTAATCTCTTATAGTTCGTCTGTGTGTTGCATTGGCGTGTAGGGACTTAGGGACTGCCCAGAAGTGCACACACATTTGTCACAAGAGATTTCTTAATTTGTTTTCCTTCCTCCCTCTTGAGGTTGTCCATTAGCCGCATGAGGAAAACCTGTTTGTCCATTGGAGCATTTGAAGTGCAATGAGTTTCATGAATGCTTCTCTCCTCCTAAGTATTGTCTCTTGTTAACGCAATCTTTCTTGTAGGCTGTGGGGTGTTATGAAATCATTATTGGTGGAGAGATGATTTTTGAAGCATGCTAGTAAACTCTTGGTTTTCATCCGGGCAGGAGGGTGCAGTGTAGATTTTGGAGTAGAACTGTCTTTGTGCATTTGTATGTAACCTCTGTACTTGCTACTTTCAGGTGTTTCAGGGACATCTGGACTGCTTGGCAGTATCAACCATTCAGGCCCTCACAGCAGTAATGCACAAGTCTCCAGCTGCTAAGGTAACTATGTATGCAGAGACCTTCTTGCAATAGACCTCTTGATTTTGTCTTCAGTTAGCATTTTTATTGCAAAATCCTTGAGGAATTTTGCTGATGAAGATGAGCAGCTTGTGATCATTAATTTCTGCCAGATAGGAATAGTGGATTAGGCATCCCTTGTCTCTTTGTTTCTGATGGCTGGACACTGAGCCATCTTTGTATCAAAACCGTATGACTGAAGTGCAAATGGTAGTTGGAACCTTTGTAAAGGGAGTACATTACTACTTGTCCCATGAATGTTTAGAATAGAAGTAATGAGTTTTGCAAAAAAAAAAAAAAAAAAAAAAAAAGGCAGGAGTATGTGTTGTGGTTTCTATTGTGTCTGTAATCCAGGATCATATTGCTGTCTAAATGGTGGTCTTGCCATTCCCATACCCTTCCTCTGTAGCTGTTCTTGTGGTTTGATTAAATGAATAGGCAATAGTTAGTTTGTGGATCTGACTGGAAGATAAGGCTGCAGGAAAGTAGTGGATTTATTTTTAAATTGCTGAGTTCATTAGATTCACCCTGTGGCTGAATGATTCTTGGCACTGGGAAGGGGGTATGACTGCACAGTGCAGGCCACAAAGAGTGGAAATCACCTGATCTGGTTGCTACTTGCAGTACAGTCTGAGTGAGAAATGGCAAGGTAGTAAATTAGGCTCCTCCAAAGCAGAAATCGGAGTACCTGTATGTCCACTGACTCTGGGAAGCCTGGAAAAGTGGGATTGGTGAGACTGGGGACTGGCTGTAATTCACAAAGGGTCAGTAGAACTTTCAGCTGTGCTTCCACTGCAACATTTTTTTTCATTCCATATTCACTAAAGCAATTGTCTCATTTCTGTTGGCAGATTCATTCATCTGTTTTAATTTCAGAGTGGAATATAGCAGGGAGAATAGTATTCATTTTGTATGATGAGCTGGATGTTTACTAACTAAATAAATGGATACTATGTAGTACATTCTGGATTTTGTGGCGTGATTGTTTTTGTTTTTTTTTTCCTTCAATTAAAATCAATTTATTTTCAGAAAATCTTTCCTGGAACGCTTGTCTAATTGTTGAAGTGTTTAGGATGGGTGATTTCTAATCAAGGTGGTCTGGGAAAATCTTTCACTCAAAAATTAATATCTAGATACTTACAATTCTCAACATAATCACTTCATGCTTTAGTTTGCATTAAAAATGAAGATAATAAACTATAATTTTCATCTTTTAATAGTTTATCTGCATGCTGCAGTGAGATCCTTCTCAATTGCAGCATGCTAGAGATGGCACAATGGACATATTATCTAAAGATTTCTAGCCCATAAAATATTAGTCTGGCATTCTAATTTTTTTTATCTGATGTTGTGTTAAATTAAAACTTGTTGCAGTAGGTGAACTATTTGTGTCCTTTTCATTTGTTAGTGAGACTCAGATTTTTATCCTCAGGAGGTCTTCAAGGAGAGGATTGGTTATGCACATATATATGAAGTGCTAAAGTCACTGGGTCAGCCTTCACGGGAGCTGCTGGAAGAACTCATGAATATGGTGAGATATGCTTGCTTTGAATGTTGTCTGAAATGCTTGTGTCTCTTCAACAGTACTTCTATTTTACTGTTTTTCATGTCTGATTTCTCTGCTGTTTTGCAGGCTGTTGAAGGTGACCACATGGCTGTTGGGATACTAGGCATTAGTAATGTCCAGCCGTTATTGCTGCTTATCCAGTGGCTTCCAGAGCTAGAGTCACATGACCTGCAGATTTTCATCTCAAATTGGTTGAGGCGGATCTGCTGTATCAACAGGCAGAGTCGTGCCACATGTGTCAATGCGAACATGGTCATCCGTATCATTGAGACACTAAACTCCCGTTCTGCACTCCATTGTACTTGTGCAGAGAACCTGATCGCCCTTCTGGGCTCATTGGGGAGTCAGTCAATGGGGTCAGAAGAACTGCTTCAACTAATACGGCTCCTGAGGACTGAGGAGCCAAAGCAGGCTCACCCTTATGTTGTTCCAGTGATGCGAGCCATTCTGGCAATGGCTCGGAAGCAGGGCATGGCTAGTGCCTTGCAGTATTTCAACTTGTGTCACAGTATGGCAGGAATTGCTGTTCCATCTATTCAGAAGTGGCCAGGCTCTGCATTTTCTTTTAATGCTTGGCTCTGCCTTGATCAAGACCGGGTGGACCCTAGCACAACTAGCAAAAATGGCAAGCGGAAGCAACTTTATAGGTATGATTACCATAGTGACTTCTACAGCACAAATCCAGGTTGTGTGTTCTCTATGGCATGTGTGAAACTTTTTTTTCATTAAATGCAATATATAGCACTTAATTTCGTTAGTTTGTGAAAGGGAGCAGCTTCATCTGTCACCAGAGCCAGGCTGTGTTACAGAAATAAGACTGTAGCTTCTCAGTTACACTGCTTTCTTGTCTACAGTTTCTTGTCTGCAATTTCATTACCCACAGCTTTGAATCATGTTAAGGCATATAGCTTAAAAACAACCGAACAAAAAAAAAAAAAAAGAAACCCCAACCCAACAACCCTGAAAGCAAAACGCCCCAAAACAAAACAGCCATCCCACTCTTCCCACTGCTTTCTGCAAAGGTTGTGGAATCTGTTTTCCATGTGGGAGAGCAAGGAAAAGAACAGCTTCATCAGCTTAAATAGTAAACATCAACATGCTTTCAAAATGCTTGGTTCTAGATAGTGTATATAAGTGTGTGTTAACTACCTGGGTACTCATGTTCTGCAGGAAATAGGACGCAAAATGTTAGAATAAGAGCTGAAGAATCTGTTGCTCTCTTCAGTCCATTTTACTGCATTGCAGTTCTAGAGGAGATGTTGCAGTTCTGGTCAGAACTGAATTAGTATTTCCAAACTCTTGTGTCTTAGTGTTACTTCTGTTTATTAATAACCATGGTGGCAGTTGAGGACCTCCTGGGTTTCTGTGGCTTCCCTGTGTATTTGTACAGCAGAGCTCTGGAGGAGGAGTGCCACCTGATCAACTGTTCAGACACTCTTTCCGGAATTTCTCAGGGTGTGCCACTGAACATCTTAAATAGACTGCAGTCCTACAAAACTATGGTGGGATTAGACTTCAAACTTTAAAAAGCTGGTGTAACGGCATTGCATTAAAGTCCAATTGAAGAAATTATTCTAGATAGTTGAAGCTATATGTGTAGGTTGCTCTGGAAGTAATGCCTCCTATTTCTTTCCATGGCAACTACAAGAAATACAAAGAGCACAAAAGCACTGTTTGGAGCACATTCTCAACTACAAGATGCTATTTTTCAATGTAGTCACCACCATTAGCTATGCATTTTTGCCAGCTATGAACAGGAGCTGCATGCTGCGCCTGTAACAATCTGTACCGGCAGAGGTAACCCACTGTCGCCACTTCTGAAACGCACCACCACTGCCTCACTGTGCTACATCCACTGTTTGGTCTCCATCAGCCTTCAGAAAGTGTTGGTGAATGTCAATGGGTGCCATTTTTTCCTCATGGAGGAATTCAGTGCCACCCCTTTGCTTCATCCACACTTCCATGGCAGACGCCACTTGATCAGACTGCCCCTCTGCTGCCATCAGTCACACAGCAACAAAACGTAAGGGAGTACTGGTGGGAAGGTTCAACCTCTACTGCCATACCACCATCATCTGCCTCTGATGACATGGGCCAACATCATAAAATAGGCATTACTTTTGGAGCAACCAAATATAGAATCTCAATACAGAATCTGTAGCTTTATTATAGGACTCTGATGTTGTCCAGTAATGAAATTACAGGTTCTTAGTTGAAATTGATAGAAATAAGAAATGTATAAAATTCTAGTTTCAGCTTAAAATGTTAAACACACAACGGAATTAAAATCTTTAAAAATTTGTCTAGCTGCTATGGTTTGTTATGGTTTAGTTATAGGCTTAGCAAGTGTAAGCTATCTGTAACATCTTTGCCACATTTGTGTTATATCAGTATTTGATAGTGCAATAGTTAATGCCTTCAGTTGGAATAGGAGTACCTAAGGGAAAATTGCAGGGTTTTTGATAACACTTCAAGTTATATATAATTTTTTGTAGTCAAGCTTAAAAAAAAAAAAAAAAAAGGTTTCTCAAGGCAAGCCTGTTCTTGCAGGGCTTATTTATAGATAGCTGCTTACAGCCAATCTTCATTATACTGAGTGAAATGTTATCTAACAATGACTATACTTTTATTTTGCACTGAGGTTCTTGCTGATAGAGAATGACAGATTAAAAGAAGTTCTTTAACCTTACTGTCTTATCAATTTTCAAGTAGATCTGTCTATAACATTAAAAAATGCAGGCATTCTGAATTTCTATTAGTTATTTCATTTAATGTTCTTTAAGTAAAATCTTCCCATGCAATGCTCTGATGCAAAACAAGGAAACTAAATGGAGAGAGAACACATCTACTAGCTATAACAGTCACGTCATGTCATTAGCATGCATTGTTAGCATCTTTACCAGCGGCTGATAGACACAATTGTCTGCCTACAGCGTGGTTTGCAGGCCAGTGACTTCTGTATCACAATATTGTGGCTTCCAGACACTGCAGCAGTCAGTACTTGGATGGCTACAAACTGCTCTGAGAGATTTGTCGATTACCTTTGTCTGACTGTCCTCTGCCTTGGGGCCCCTTCCTTGTGGCATTACTGTCTTGTTCTTTGCAACAGAAGTAACAGCTAGGCAAATAGTAATACGTGAGCAGCAACAAAAAGCTCGAGCTGTTTCTCTCCTTAATACTGTTAGGTGACTTTCAGTAAGTTTGAGGTCTGTCCCTAGCTGTGTGTTTTGTTATGTTTCTGTAGCTTTTTTACAGGAAGTGGTACGGGTTTTGAAGCCTTTATTACATGCTCTGGAGTGTTGGTGGTTGCAGTTTGCACAAAGAGGGAATATGCAACCGTGATGCTGCCAGACCACTGTTTTTTTGACTCACTCTGGGTAAGATACATTGCTGAAAAACGCTGCTTAGGACAGTACTGTTAGCTCAGAAGTCACAAGTTGTTTTTTAATTGTTTTACAAACAATCTATTTTTATCTTACGTAGTTGTGTAAAAACAAATCTAAACTCAAATGTTATAAGCACTTTCCACTTAAATTAGTTCTTGATTAAAAGAAATTATGCCTATGTTGTTTAGCCATTGCTACTGATGAGCTGGTTATAGCATTTTTTTTTTTTTTCAGAGGCATGTGAGTTTTTTTAATGGCCTTTTTTTTTTGTAATATATGGATTTTTTTTATATTAAAACAAGCATAGACAGCTGTTTGTGCCGTGTATGTACTACTGTGTTTCCGCCTTGACTTCTTATGTTCTAATACTTAAGGATTGATGTGCATTATCTTGTAAAAGCTATACCTCTTCTCTTTCAAAAACCTGTTTGAAAGTAAACTACTTGGAAATGGAAGTAGTTGATATCAACAAGAAGATCAGGCCAGCTACTTCGGATTTATTTTCCAAAGCAGTTTCCCAAATGGTTTCCTCACCAAATTAGTAGATATGAAGTTTAATAGTTGTGTATTGTCATTTCACTGCTCTTTAATAATGACTTAATTCTTTTATTAACCAGCACAACGTAACTATTGTTCACATGCCTGGAAAGAGACCATTTGGTCAGAGCCTTGTATACATCTACGTCAATGGACAGCAGAAAATCTCTGCTCCACTTCGATTCCCTGCCATGACTGAAGTAAGTTCAAAGTCTGTGTCGTACATCTATCCTGATGGATTCTCATAGATGAAAGAGAATATAGTTGACTTTTTTTTAAATTCAGAAAATTCAAACTGAGCAAAAGATAGCTTAGAGCATTGCTAATAAGTTTTGTGTTCAACATTGGACAGTGCACATGGTATCGAACTGGAGAATAGGTATAACTAATGATTGATCAATTCTTGTTTACTCATCTCAGCTTTAAAAACAAAATGAAAAAAACCAAATTATTTGGGTTAGATAGTGGGGTTTTCCCAAACATAATTACCTGAGCATGTTAACATAATTCGTGATGACCAGTCACCTCTGAAAGTAGGATTGGTGTGACAGCCCCCAGTGAGAAATATTCCTTCTTGTTTTCAGTGGTTACTCATTTTACTTGTATTCTCTGTGTGTCCCTATAATATATGCCAGTCTTATACTATGTTTATTTTTTTTTTAACCTGGATAAGCAGTGTACACTAGTCATCAAAATGAGTACATGGCATCTTCAGTTTTCTTAAAGTGCTGTCGGTTCTTCACGTGGAACAAATCCTTTTTAACCTAGGCTGCAGTACTCATTATTCTTTCTGTTTGTAAGTCCTAATTTGATATATGTTAAGTACTTTAAGTAGTTTTAGTGAACATTTAAATTGGACACAGTAGTAAAAATCAATATAAAACTTAAAGAATGACATAGAAATGTAACTTCCGTTGCAAGATAACTCTGGATTTTGGCCCACTTGTAAAATGAGCACCATAGACACCGTAGCTAAATGTAGGGCAGGTAAGCTTCCCCTGAGGGTGTCTATTCAAGTGGAATAACTGATACATGTAGCATACACGATGGACTAGTATTTTCAAATATAATCCAGAAAAGGAATGTTTACCAGGGTATCATACCAGGGTACAATCCTTCCTGGTTCTGCTCCTGCCAGCCTTTTTTGTCACACAACAGTTAAGGTGATCAGATTGCTTGTAATGATAGGAGGGCGCTTTCTGCTTTCGTGAGGGGTATGTGCTCTTTTCCTGACCTACTGTGCTGGATTATTGCTTCTCTAGAGCATGCCACTCTTTAATTTAATTTATTTAGTTCAGATTTGCCTGAGATGGTCTTCAGATTTGCTTTGTAAACTGAGTGAGGCAGAGGTGGAAAAGGAGCATAGACTTAGTGTGTGTTTTGTTTTCTTTCTTCCATGCTTGCCTGTACAGCCTTTTACTTCTTGCTGCATTGGTTCAGCTGGTCAAAGAACAACAACTCCACCTCCATCTCAGATACCAGATCCACCTTTTTCTTCCCCTGTCATGCCCCATCGTACATCACTTGGGGGCATTCTCTCTCCAGGAAGTTGGAGTGGGATGCTTGCAAAACCAGAACTCATCACCAAGATGATCTCAGCAGGGACTCAGGATAGCGAATGGGGGTGTCCAACATCTTTGGAGGGCCAGCTTGGTTCAGTTATCATCTTTCATGAAGCACTGCAACCCCCTCAGGTGAAAGCATTGTATTTAGCAGGTAAGTGGTGATTGCCCTGGTTCTAGTGGAACAAAATGATTGAGTTACAGACCATATCCCACTGAGCTTTGCTCTGCACAGACACTATGACAAGGTTACAATCCCAAAGAATTGCAGAGCTAACCTAAGTGAGAGGGATTTAAACTCAAAATTGAACAAGATTTTTTATTAAAGTTTTATTTAGAATATTAGGTTTACGTAAGCTCATCTCTTAATTGTGTGTACAGACCTGCCAAAATAAAAATGTTAAGTTCTATTTTCACTCTTAAGTTCTTGATTTTTTTTTTTTCCTACTGTTTGCCTACATGTGATGAGCTTGTTACAGAATGACATATAATTGAGGCTTTTTAGAGTATTGCCCTTGTTGAGAAGCCACTGAAGTGATTTATGCTTAAGGATTTTTCCACAAAAAAATTAATCGATTAAGAGTGATTTTAAAATAAGCAAATCTGGTAATCTATATTTTACCAAGGTGTTAAGGTATTAAGTTCAATAATGGCCTGAAGTTGTTACAAATTAGAGAGTACTTCAACCGTTTAAAGGAAATATTTTGTGTTACTAAATAAAGCTGTCTTAAAGATTACCTGCTGTCTGGCTGGTTGGGCTTGATGACAGATGGATTGGTGGCAAGTATAGATAGGTAGTTGTAAAGACAGGAATATGGCTGTTTGAATGTGCAAGTTAAAATCTCTTCGTATAGTTCAGGTTTTTATCAAGAGTATGTATTTCTTTTTAAGCAGACTCCTATGAGATGAACGACTTAAGTTATAAGATTACTTCAAAGCATGTCTCAAGTAGGTATGGTTCCGGGTTCAGAGTGTCCTGTCGTAACAAAGAATAGTAGGACAGAATTTGTGAAAGTTAACATTAATATCCAGTGGACTCTTAAATTAAAAACAATTATATATAATTATTTTATAGGCCCAAATTGTTTTACTCCGTGGAAATCTCAAGAGTCTGAAGTAGCAGATCTCCCTAGTAAGGTGCTGCTTCATTACACACCAAAGGTATGAAACAGTACATATTTTCCCTTTGTTTACACAGTACGCAGTAATTCCAGAACTTTAGTTGTTTTCTTTTTTTGTTTTGCTATTCCTGTTTCATTAGAACAAGTGAATGTACCATTTTTATGCTATGGTTATGGGAAGATACATGGCAGTGAGAGCTTTCTTAAACTGTTTTTGGGCAAGGGTAACAGATGTTATCCTTATTTAGCAAAGGGACAAAATTATCTTGTGAATATCAAATCTGAGGCAACGTAAATTATGTTCTGGGTGTCCCAAGTTGTCTAAATACTTTACTATCAACACAAGGGCACATATTATGTGTCATTTAGAAAGCTTCTGTGATGTTGAAGGATCTGTTGTTTCCTAAATGATACTGTAGCCTCTTTTTATTTAACAGGCCTGCAGAAATCCAATTTGTCTTGACCTGTCTGCAAATCTCTTACATGGAAGATTAACTGGAAACAAACTAGTGAACTGGGACATCAAGGTAAGTGCATACTGAATGAGCAGATCCTGTTGTAGATGGGACAGTAGTTGTCTATGTTCACCTAACTTCTGGAATGCCAGCATGTACTAATATTAAAAATCAAAGTCAGTCTTAACAACGTGCATGAGAAAATCCACTTATCTAGAAACATTGACGTGATAAAGGATTTTTTTTTATTTAGATATATACAATTTATTAATGACCTTTGCTTACAGGGCTTTGCACTTTAAGAAAAAGTAAAATCCAGATATTGAGTGTAGAAAACTTGTATTCAACTCACCGTTTTTTTGTTTTGAAGACATGAAGAAATAAATCAGTTGCTTTTTTATTTTTTACTTTCTAAAATTAAAAAAAAATCAATTTTAAGAACAATGTGCAATCAACATAACTAGCAAACTATTTAGTAAGGAAATATTGTTGGAGATGCACTGTGCGTGTGTTCTGACTTGTAGAGATTAATGTGAAGAAAATTTAAAATATTCTTTCTAGTTAATTTTGCTACAATATGAATAGTTTGAAAATATTACAGTTTGCTTTCCTTACCCAGCAGCAGGAAGAGAG
Organism: Penelope pileata; assembly: GCA_013396635.1. NCBI lineage: Eukaryota > Metazoa > Chordata > Aves > Galliformes > Cracidae > Penelope > Penelope pileata. The sequence goes on along the minus strand of WBMW01002179.1, from coordinate 1,025,218 downwards.
GTGAATGAAGATGACTTGTATCTCTAGCTTTATGGGAAAGCGTATTGAGGGTACAAATATTAGGAGAATAATTAGAGTTCATTAACAAGTATAATGGGATTTGGCACCCTCTTGAAGGCTAGAGTGAGGGGTAAAGCACAAAGTTGATCAGGAGCTCTTAAGGAGATAGGTACAGCCTGAAAGGAGCTACAGTTACTGCTGGCTTGTGGTTCAGGGAAATCTTTTGAAAATTGGAAAAAAAAAAAAAAAAAAAGGGGTTCTTGTTTTGCTCACGCATCATGGAAATCTTCATCCATGAGATAAATTTTACAGGTTTTAAAAAACTCTCTTAGTTTAACTGTTCCATGTTTATTAGATTCACCTTAATAAACATGAGGCTATCTGAACGAGGAAGGGAATATCATAAAGGCACAATTAACAATTGAAAAAGTGTAACATGATGGAGGCAAAAAGGATAATTTCCCCCGCTTCTCCACAGCGTTTTTGGGAAGGGAGATGGATGTTCTGCATTAACAGATTGGCTTACAGCATGTTGTTTTTCTTTGGATTTTAAAAATTTTAGCACACAATAGTTTTCACTGTACTAAGCTGGGCAGGTGAACAAGTATCTCTGGCTAGGTTGCTGATTATTATTATCTGGGAGGAGTGGTAGTAAGATGGATTTTAGGAGACTTGAATCTCAAAAAGAGGGGTTAGAATTGGAGTATATGTAAAGTTACTTTAAAAAGTAATTCTGTTATAGTTTGTTTAGCTACTTGAAGTTGGAATCTTGCAGGAATAGGATTAAAACACAAATGTATATAGTCTTTCCTTACTGCTTGCTGCAAGTAACTTAGATGTCAGAAAAATGTTTCTCTTTCTTGAATATATTTAATAGAAGATTTTTTTTCTATATTTGTATCCCTTAGGTTCCCATATTGTTTATTTGGGGGGAAGGTGGGAGGAAGTGTAAAAACACGTAAACACATAGCTGACAGGAAGTCGTGTAATTGCAGTGTCGAAAACTTGGGCAACTCTCTTGTTAAACTCAGTGTTTTAAGCTAGTTTCAGTGGCATGAAACATCCTAATTCATTTGTAAATGTGTAAGGTTCCTTGTATTCAGAGTGAATTTCTGTTACATGATTTAGAGGATTTTATTTATAGTTACTTTTCATTTTTCATGATTTTAGGATATGATCAACTGCATTGGTGGAGTAAATGTGCTGTTTCCATTGCTGGAGCAGATCAGTTTTCTTGGTGGGCAGATGCCTGAGAAGTCTGAAGGAGAGACTGTACCTTCAGAAGTAGTTACTCCTGTAGAGGGAGACTGGGTGGTACTGTCATCCACAAAGGCATCAGGTAGGAAAGTACAGTTGAGATGAACTTTTTCTTAAGCTTGATTTTAATTAAAAGTCTTTCTGTGAATGAAAGCTATTCTATTGCTTGCTGGCTTTTCCAAAGCAGCAGTGTCAAGCTGACAGGCTGTTCCTGTTTCTAGACATCTGATATGGATACTGAATACCAGCAGTTCAGCACTATGTAAAATTAATCTAATAGCGGATTTAAAATATAAATGTATTTTAATAGCATTATTTTCTTTTAATGATCTACTATTATATTAGTGTCAAAATATGCAGTTATTTTTACTTCTAGTCTGAAAAGCTTGTTCTGATTATGTTGAGATATTGTTTTTTGATGAAAACTTGCTAATATCAATAGCAGGAGCTATTCTACAACACGAATACTGGGTCAGGCAGCCGCACCAAGATTTTTGCAGTATCAGAAAAATGCTATGTAGATTCTCAGTCAAATTTTTGTTTTCTTAGAAAAGTTCAGACTCCTACTCCTTTCACACAGACAAATCAATAAAGTTAAAAGGAAGCCTTAAGAACAATTTAAAAAAAAAAAGCGTGTAGTAATTGGGAATGTATTTTTGCTTTAGCAGAAAGCAGGAGAAACTGGAGCTTGCAAGGGAAACGTTTGTTTTGAATTTGAAATAGTGGAGTAAATACGTATTTCCTCCTTCCCCTCCCCTTCTCCCTAATTTTTGCATATTTTATCTAGAACGTTTGTAACTATAGAGGGAGAATAACTGCAGCACATACTGAAGATTGTGACTGAAAGAGAAGTCTGACTATGTTACAGCCAGATAGATGAAGCAACTGAAGTGACTGGGTCACTTTTTTTGGAGAGGCATGAAAAGACTGATTCTAAATTGGAAAATAAACTAAAGACAGCTTACAGCTAGGGAACATAAACAAAATGAGTTAGAAAGTTCAGAGAATAGTGATGAATGCAAAGACTTTATTTTACTTTTTGTCCCTCTGTTACACAGTAATCCAACAATAAACCATGAGGCTTTTGCTACTGTTCTGTTTTGCAGAAGCACGCCTGGAGAAGAACATCGTTGCGACTTTCATCTTGGTGATAAAACACTTTATTCAGAGACACCAAGTTAATCAAGAAAATCTCATTCACTCCCATGGAGTTGCCACCCTAGGAGCCTTGTTACAGAAGGTGAGTAAATTTGAGAAACACCCCTTAGTAATGGATGTGATGGATGAAGTCCTAATCACTTTGAAACATTCTTAGTTTGTCCAGGATGCAAAGTTTGCCTCAAAGGTTTGTTTAATATATACTTTTGTTTCTCTTGTTTCTGAAAACAAGAGACTCTAAAGAGTTGGTCTTGGTCTACAAAGTGAAACATGGTGTTTTGACTATTTTATGTTCTGGTTTTTAGTTTGTTGGATATATAGATAACTATATTGTATGGTTTTTCAAACTAGAAACTTTTGTGTTCGTTATATTGCTTTAATAAAAGCAGATGCTGTAAAAGAGAAAGTCTTGATTTTAAAAATGTTGATTTTTAAAAAGGAAAGAATGTCTTAAACTCTTCACATTCTGAGTGTTAACACCCTACTTTGAAAGGTGCCAAGCAACTTAATGGATGTGAACGTACTGATGGCTGTACAGTTGTTGATAGAGCAAGTCTCAGTAGAAAAGAACTTGCAGCTTTTGCAACAGATGTATCAACACTTGCTTTTTGACTTCAGCATCTGGAACAGTGGGGACTTCCCCTTCAGAATTGGTGAGCTATTGGACTTGGGGTGACTGCACAGAGACACAGTACTTCTCACTGGTTATAAAACTTTTTCTAGGTTCTAATAAAAAACTTTATATTGTAGGACATATACAATATCTTTCTACAATCATCAAAGACAGCAGAAGGCTCTTCAGAAAGAAGTATGGTGTACAGTTTCTTCTAGACACACTCAGGGTTTATTATGGGTATGAGTTTTACCTCTTCCAACTCCTCCTCCTTTTTTGTTTGTACCTGTTCTATTATGTCCATGTCTTTGACCCCATGCTTCCATGTGTCCCACTGAGAAAAGAAATAAAACTGCAGGCTGGCTTTTATTGCTTGATTTCATTTTCAAAAAATGCATGAACTTTTTCCCACTTCACTTGATACTTTGATTTTTATGATAGGATTATAAAAAATAAAAAAAATAAAATTCATGCCATGTATATTGGAAATGCTTGAAAAGTAATTAAAATTACTAAATTGAAGGACTTGTTATCAACAATAACAATTTTGGCCATAGATGATTGCTATTATGAAAAGAGAGGGTGTCCATCATTTTGAGACACTTTGTTTTTATTTCCTTGTAGTATTTTAAGTGGAATTTTTTAGGAATTTGAAATTTTAGCTTTCAGTCTTGGTGATTGATTACATCAATTTTTATCTGCTTATGAATATAATTATGTAACTGAGGAAGATTGGCTAGAAGTCTTTCTCTTTCCTTTAGAGAAAGTTGCCTTACTTCAGTAAAAACAAGTAGCTTGTGCCATAATGTTGGGGTAGATGAAAAATTACCAAACTGGCACAACAAATCAGCTATTGCTGAATTATGGAGCATTTGCTTAGGTTGCCTTTCTTGTCTTTTGGTCTTTAGGAGTGGCTGGAAAGACAGTGATTTAGCTCCTGATGACCTCAGGACAATACGGACGTCCCTTTATGGGCTGATCAAATATTTCCTAAGCAAAGGTGGAACACATGAAGAAATACAGAGCATCATAGGATACATAGCTGCTACCAGTGAAGAAGAACAGGTATCCAATATGGTGTAAATTAATAGTATAATCTGTATGTGATTTAGTTTTTGTTTATGTTTAGAAGTTGGACTTAATGATCCTTGTGGGTTCCTTCCAACTTCAGATATTCTGTCCTGTTCTGTTTAGAAATCTTATGTTTCGTATGAAAGGTGTGAGACCACAAGCAAAGAGTTCATCTATGTATAGTTCTGTTTAAGTGTGGCTGAGGCAGGTTATGTGTAGAAGCACATGGGAATCTTCACAGAAGTGCTCTGAGGGTGGCTGTATTTTTACCCATTGCTTATGTTACAAAATAAAAGGAGTTGGACTTGAACTGATCAGTTCTTGTAGTGATGTGGATTCCTATTTTGTAGACATGATTGGTTTTGTAGTTGTGGTTACAGTCTGAAAAAGTGTTCTGTATATAGCAAAAACGTCCAACCTCCCCCCCAATTCTAAATGAAGTAACAGTGAGCAGACAATGCGCATTGTATAGCAAATGAAGGTTGAAATTTAAAACTCAGAATTTTTTTTTTTACCAAATGGAGGATGAAGTCTGAATGAATTGTGGATTAATTCAGTTGTCTTAATTTTGCAGCTCTGTGGAATTTTGGATGTTCTATTCAGCCTACTTCATTCCAGCTCAACCTCAGATCAGCTTTTTTTATTGCTTTTTGAACCAGGAAATGCTGATATTCTCTATGCTTTGTTATTGCATCAAAGATACTCTGACAGGCTTAGAGAACTTGTGTTCAAGGTAATAAATTGGATGATATGTTAATAAATTAATCAACACAACATGAATTTGTTTTTTCAATGATCTGACTGTAGAACTGTAAACACTTGCTGAGATGCTGGTCATCCAAGTTTAATTCTTTCTGCTGGTACGTTAGCTACATGTTGTTGCTTACTACAATAGTTACAATGGGATTGGTGTTCTCTTGATGTCAAGCAATACAAGTTTTGAGATCTTTAAAATTGAGTCTGTCTCAGTTTGTTTTTGAAGTTTTGTTTGTAAGCTATGGAGCAGCATGCTATGTCATATACAGTTAAGTTTAAGCGGTCTAGATGCTCTCTCATGTTTATTTTGCTTTTGTGTGTACCTTTTCATGCAGATTGTGGAAGAGATGCTGAAATGTACGAAAGTTTATGAACGTAGTAAGCACCGTATGAGACTCAGAGAGGTGGGATACTCGGGACTAGGACTCCTTCTGAATGAATCAGCAGTTACTGTTCCCCTCATAAAAAACCTTCTTAACCAAGTTCTGTACGCAGGTAACTGGGAAGTGTTATATCTGCTGTTGGTAAACTCTTGTTGCTCAGAGGCAAACACGTTTTTTTGCTTGGGAAAAAGAGCTGCTACCTTACAAATCTCTTGTATTTGCAGTTCGTACTAATCTCAGCTGTTTCTTTAGTTCCCTGAAGTTTGTTCCCTTTACCATACCTGGGTGTAAAGAGAGATGACCTCCACGGATGGTAAAGAGGTGACCTCCAAAGCTGTTCTTAACATTTAGCTGTTACATTCACTGGCATGGTGTAGTTTGATTTTGTTTTTTCTTTCTCCTCTACAGATCCGTCTGTGAATTATAAAGATCTCGTAGCTGTAGTGCATCTGGCTTGTAAATCAGATATAAACATGAGAGTGGTTATCTGTAGAAAGGTTAGTTACCTTTGAAAATGGAGTACTGTTAAATCCATAAGCTGTACAGTGTGGTATCTTATTTATTTAGAGTGTAGTGGCTGTATTGGTTGCTGCTGTTCCTGCTTTCTTTAGTTATAATTTAGGATGTTTAGGAATTAAGCCAATCCGTAACTTCATTTTGAACTATTCAAGTCCTTTTAAAGAACAAAACCCAAAGCCTCTGTAGAGATTCTCAAGCGGCATATTTTTTATGGTTTAGAGGTATCAGATTCCTTGAATTAGTTTTCTCAAAGGATGCTTAAGATCACAAAATTCTGTTTGTATTCTTAGTATGTTATTTTAATAGAACGTATTACGCTTCAAAAGAGCAGTTATGGATGCAGAGAAGAGAGAAGGAAAGAATCACTACTTTTTTTACTAACTGAGCTTGCATCACTGGGATTATTAGCAGTACTGAATGTAACTGAGAAGCACTATGTTCTATGTCAAAATTTCTCAATTTAAGCCAAATGTATGCCATGAGTAAGCTAGTAATATTGTAGGTTATTTTAGCTTTCTTAATTTTTATCTGTTTAATAGTTTCTAACAAAGCATATTTTATGTGCTAGTTTTTTTTTTTGAATGGGGTTATTTGCTGTGATAACTGCCTTTTCCAGAAATTGTTGTAGAAGAGTGACTGAAATATGAAGATTTNGCTTCCCCCCCCCCCACTCCTGAGTTTTTTTTCTCTTTACATGCATTTCTAATTGGAAGAGTGAATTTTTGTGGCATATATGCTTTCTATTAACTGAGTATGGCTCTTCTACAAGGTCCTAAAAAGGCGAAAGAAGCTATAAGGTAGTAAAACTTAAAAGCTGGAATGAATGTAGTTTCAAGCTAAAATTAACATGTGGTTATGGGATATCTTCTGTCCTTAGGTTTTGCACCTTTTGCATACCCAATTGGATGCAGCACAACAGATTTCTCAGCAGCTGGGCTGGCAGGACACTTTGATTAGACTGTTCCTGAAAGAAAACTCTGAGGTCCGGGTTGGCTTTATAGAGAGCAGGGCTGATTCTTCAAGGGAAGAGGAAAAAAAGCCTCCTGCTGAAGAAATTCAGAAACATCATGCTGATAAGATGGAAGGAGACAAAGCTGATAACTTTGCATCTGTTAATGGTTTGTTTGATCAGTGGAGTTTAGAAGACAACAAATCCTTGGATGTCCCAGCTCATTTCTCTGCTATGCCACTGGAAGATGTATCCACAGCAGAGATGTCTTTTAAGTCAGAGGACCAAGAAGAACTGTGGCACAGTAATCCTTCACATTTGAGTTTAGATCTGTCCAGTGTTGACTCTTATGAATTGGCTGATGTTGTGAATCAGATGACAGACAGCCTGCCCAGCACACCATCGCCTATAGAGAACAGAAAACCGTTTTCTGGGCAACCTGAAAAAGAGCTGGGTGTCATAAATTATGTGGGCTTCAGTGCTGATCTGTCTTTATTTGAAAACCAAGGAGTAAGTAATTATCTCCCTATGTTTAATTTCTCCTAATGACTGCAATTCCTTTTTTTTTTTTTTTTAATTGTATCCCTAATGGGATAATCATTGTCCTTTTTTTTCCTCCCACCTTCTGAAGGAAAATAACAATATAGCTTTCTTACAGTGAGTAGAGGCATCTCTTTTTGTAATGAGTCTTTTTTTCGTTGTCTGGTTGGCACTACTTGGGCAAGGGGGAAGCAGGGGGGACAAAAAGCTAACAAACAAGCACTTCAATGTTTTAACATCTTATTATCTTCCAAAGGAGGAATGGTGTAGGCTTGTAGTGAAACAAATCAAGGGCAGCTAAAGGTTAGGTTTAAATAATGATGTAGAAGTCAGGTCAATATGTATTATAACTTCTGGGAAGCCACTGCTTCCTATATTTTATGTATTTAGCAATTAGACTTCAGACTGCAGAGTTATCAAAAATGCTGAAACATGCGAGCATAGAAAGACTATGATGAATGAGAAACTTTGTGAAGGTTTTGGTACTTGAAAGGCTGTAAATATTTTTCTTTTGTAGGGAAGTGATAATGAACTGATACAGTTACTTACAGACATCCTACTGTGTATAATGTGGAAAGGCATTGAAAGATCTGATGATGAGGCTTGGATTGAGAGAGGACAGGTATTTTCTTCACTGACCAAATTGGGAGTTTCTAATGAGTTGCTGCGACCTTCTGATGAAATAAAACTCAAGTGAGTGTAGAGCTCAAGGACGTTCTTTAATTTTTTTTTTTTTTGATGTAAAAGAGATAAAGTAAGGGGCTTTAGTAAAGCTAGGAAGGAGTGGATGTTTTCCATAAAGATACAATTTTCTTATCTCTGTCTTCATTGTTAATATATTGTTAATATATGTAGATAACTGTTTAGTAGTGTAATGTGATTGTAAGGTTTTGAAAATCGGTATCCAGTGTTTCATGTGCTCTTCAACGTCTCTTTTACATCATTGGCTTATTGAGAAGACAACAGTTATCGCTGCAGACTGAGAGATTCATTTAAATACTTAATTGGATTTTTTTAAAGCCACTTACACTTGGAACGTGTAATAATTACTTTGGGATTTTGTTTTACATGCAGCTTGCTGGAGAAGATGTTAGAATGGTCAGTCACTGATAACAGAGATTCAAAAGCTCTCCCTACGCACACTGAAAATGCGTTCCGGCTCTTGCTAATTGTGCAAGATTTCCTGCAGGCAGAAGGACTCGTTAATTCAAATTTATGGACAGAAAAGGTACAGTAACTGCATAATGCAATTTGTGTAGGCTGAAATACATAGTTATGAAAAAGTTGTCAGCTGGATAATGTCATCTCTTCTAAGTATGTGTTTTTAAACTAGGGAGTAAGGGTTCATAGTGAAATGGATTAGATTGCCCCTTAATGAGAAGACAAATCACAAATGCTTACTACAGGGAATATTGTTAATGTTGCAAATTAAATAAGCCTCTGGTGATACTCTTTATTGAAAATGAAAGTTTCTTCAGACTGAAGAAACATAGGAGCTAATACATCAGTTGCAGCCTAAACAATTTTTGCACCCGTTACCAGCGTATGTGACTCATTTCATATGTCCTGAATAAAAGCCAAAACCTTGCTCTCAATTGCAAGATGAGGGGTGTTGTTTCTGGGTTTTTACCTATTGGAGTTTCAACACATTTTTGTGCATATATTTGTAAAATAGCTCAATTTTACATACCCAGGGAGTCAGAAATATGAGTTCTGAGGAAGGAAATGACTAGAAAACACAATAAGTAGTAAGATATAGAAGCTTTCTGTCTCCTGGCTCTGTTTCCTGCTTTCTTCGTGTAAGTTGTAGAGATTTGTAGTTTGCTTAATTTATCTAACTTCGACAATGGTCTTGCCTCTTCTACTGTCTTTGCTTCTTCATTTTTGGAGTGTAAGAGAGTTCTTTTTTCTAGAAAATGCAATCGCAGTCATGAACAGAATAGTTGCTAAGCTGTTCTCTCTAATGCATGCTTATAAACACAGACAGCTTAGTTGTAAAGCTTCTCTTTGTTTTTTAAAAGTCTGCTCTAGGTTATCGTCTTGCTTTTTGTTGTGATCTAGCCTAGTGGAATCTAATTAGAAATGAGATCTGAACTTCAGAGCAACGGGAGTTGGGCTTATTGCCAACTCTGAATTGAAAATAACAGTACTTTCATAAATTATCTTCCACTGTGCTGAGGGAGAATTTAAAGCACTGTAATATTTTAAGTAGGGGAGCTTTCAGCCTGCCGCGGAAGCTTTCATATGAGTCTGGAGCTTAACAGAATAGTAATTTCATATTTTAGTAATTTATTTGGGAATGCATCAAGGTATATTGGTTCCGAGCAAACATGTCTGGATGGTAAAATGTGTGATTTGTCTTAGGAATAACTTCATTTCACTGTAAGGTTTGGACCTTTACTAACACAGAAATACTTGACAAAAAGGAGTGCCTCCTAGTTTGTTTATTTAAGGTACTGGTTGTTGTTATGAAGCTTCGTAATTAGATACTTGTGAAAGAAGCCTTGCTTTCCTTCTCAGGATACCATGCATGTTACTGTTGCTGGTAAATTACTTTGGCATTACACTTGCATAAAACACAAACTAAAAGAATGAAATGAAAACCTGTATATACCGAATGAGAAATGGCTAGTTGGTGTGGTGTCTGTACAATTGATAATAGTGTCTTTTCAATTTTAGTAACCTGCTATGGAAATCTATAGCATTTTTAAAGAATTAGCATTTTTTGGAGTTAAGTTATAGGAAGAAGATAGGCATATATACTGTATGCAGGTTTTGGCTTTATTGGGGAGGTACTTGACTTAACATGCTAGGCTAGATATATTTTGTAGTCAGGAATTTTTTCCAATTACTGATTTTTAACTGCAGTCTTCTGGGATAATTTTATGGCTTTGGCTAAGTTAGAAATGTGAATTCTTCAACTCTTTGAAATTACTGTCTCCAGCTGGTATAGTTGCTGATTGTTTCTGACTTGTTTACTTCATGCAAATCTTCTGTTTTTACAATAGCTATTGGAGGAATTGGTGACCCTTATGGATAGCCTGTCAGTCTGGTACTCTGCTGGTCCAGAAGCAACCTGGTTTTCACAGGTGCAAGTCCAGTTGCTCCTTGGATTCATTGCACAAGACAACTTACAGGTTTGTTGCAAATTCTTACAAATTTTACTGTATTTTAAGTGCATATTTGGTTTAGCTGTTGTGGTTCTGGGGGAGCTGCTCATACCAGTGAATAGACCGATGGCAGTTTTTCTATATGCAAATGTTTTAATGGGGTTTACCATTTGCAGATTTACTCCGCAGACCTGTCAGTGTACATGTCCTGAGCATCAGTGCCTGTATATGAAGCATGTGTGCCCTCAGGCTACCTGAGATACAAACAAAATGTGTAAATACTCCTGTGCTAAAGGATAGATCCTGAAAATTCCTATTTTGAGGCTTGCATTCACCTTTTGTTGTTTGTCTGCGTAGGTCTGTGCTATGGCAGCAGCCAAACTAAACACCCTTCTTCAGACCAAAGTAATAGAGAGCCAGTCTGAAGCATGCTACCTCTTGGGAAAGCTGGAAGGCATCTTGAGTAGATCAATTGAAGAAAAGACAGAAACATACTCATTTTTGATTCCACTTGTTCGGACACTGGTATCCAAAATTTATGAACTTCTCTTCATGAACCTGCATCTCCCTTCATTGCCTTCTACCAATGGCAGCCCCTCTTTCTTTGAGGACTTTCAAGAATACTGCCGCTCTGATGAGTGGAAAGTTTATATTGACAAATACGTAAGTAGTAGATTGTTTTCGTAACATTCTCACTCTCTTTTTAGTCACTAAACAGAGGAACTCATATTCAGAAATCATGTGTGTTTTTGTTTTGGTGGAACAGATTATTCCAAATATGAAGCAATATGAAGAAAATTCATTCAGACGTGGTCAAGAGCAGATGGCACTTTATTGGAAGGACTGTTATGAAGCATTTATGGTGAACATGCACAAGCGAGACCGAGAGAGAGGAGAAAGCAAGCTTAAATTTCAGGTAAGGTTTTTAGCAACTTGCATCTCAGGATTCATATTCTAAAGGGCAGAGAAACTTAATTCCAGGATAAACCAATTCAAGTTACTACAGGCAGGTTGGTGATTCTGTTGAAGATTTTATGAGTAGCCTGACTAATATACCCAGGTAGTATACACATTTTAGTTCTGTTCTTTAGCAGTTATTCCAGGACAGAAGATCTTTTTCCGTAGTGCAGCAACCTAGAATTATGCTCAACTATAAACTGCATCTTTTTTTACTCTAATTTATGCTTTGAATGATCAAAATCTCTTCTCTATTCTGAGATGAGTTAATGTTGCAAATTTTTTTTAACCCTACTCCAGTACACTGAAAACATTTAAAACAGCAGTTCCTATTTACTGTGTGGAAAAGCTATTTCTGAACTGACCTTTTGTGTGGTGTTCAGACTCCTTTCAAGCATTAGAATTAACTATTAAGCTACAGCAGTATTAAGTTTTTTAAAATTTCTCTTGTAAGCAATCCCTTAAATTTTCAGAAATTTGTACTGCTAAGCTTTTTTTGTTCGTTCTTCATTTGTGAGAATTCTTGCAAGCACAAAACTGTTCTTCCAGTGCTAGATTTATTTTTAATGGTCTTGCAGGAGCATTTTGTGGAACCATTCAGCAGAAAGGCTCGACAGGAAAATCTGCGGTACAATAGCATGCTAAAACAGCTTAACAGTCAACACACAGCTACTCTGAGACAGTGGAGAGCAGCCCAGCTTTACTTGTTCTCTGAACGTGGTCCTTGGTGTGAAAAGTAAGAGTGAAGTTCTTGAATCAAACAGTATATGATGCTTAAAAGGAACATGCTCATGTGATTAACTTACTATTTCATATGATTAGAGCCTTGTCAAATTGACTTGGATAGCCATTCTTGAGATGTGAAGTTAATATTGAATGCATCTGTGTAATGTTTTTTGCATTTTAATTATCAACGTACAAAGTCTGAAGTGTAATGCTGAGCTAGTTACCTTGATACTAGATTTTCTTCCTAAATGACAAATAAAAATTAGTTATCAGTGGAGGGATTGTTAAAACTTTGCGAGATTCTACAGATCAATGGTCCTTTTGGAAAAAGGAAATAGCTTTAAGAATAAAAAATTTGAGATTTTATGTATGAAGCTAATTTCAATGTATGTTTTCCCTGCACTAACTTTTGGGCAAATTCTGGTTAAAGATTTTTTGTAATAGTCTACTAACCATTAACTGGAGGTGTAAACAGTTTGCTGTATTTCAGTAGAAAATGAATACTGCTTGCAAAATGCTTTGGGATGATCGGAGCTGCAATATTGAAATTTACTATTAAAATGCAGTTTATAGCTTTTATGTTTTGTAGCCTACTGATGGGTAGATGACTTGAGGATTTTTCTAAATATGTATTTTCTTGTAATCATTTAAGTCATAGGTTTTTACCTTATTTTAATTTTTTTAATGAATATTCTTGTTTTCCCAGGAAACAGCATCCTGTTCACTGGAAACTTTCGAATGTTGAAAATTTTTCACGTATGAGACTAAAACTAGTGCAGAATTACAACTTCAACTCTCATCAGGATGCTAGCGACCTGAGAGATAATTTAGGTAATGTTGTATTTACTAGTTTTCTTGGATTCTTTAGTTTTCACTGATATGTCTGTATATTTAAGATTTCGTGTATTGTAGATACTTAAATCATGATTTTTTTATTTCCTCCATAGTAAAATGTGTAACATAAGAGTGTTGCTTTGACCTGAAGCAGCATCTTCCTACTGGAAAGATGAATTAATTTCCTCTTGTTCACTGAAGTGTGTCTTTTTGGTGGGGGAAAAGTTCAAAAGTTTGCTTTTGTTATAAAATAAGCAGTTGCATACCTTCCTTGTGTAATCTTATCTTCCTTAAGACAAGTAAGCAATGAGATTAGAATAAGCAGGCAGTATTGTTTTAAACCCTTTAAGAACTTATAATTAAAATGTGTAGGTGTGAAATGTGTTTCTTCCCCAGAAGAGTAAGTGTGCCCAGCAGCTGAGTTGCAGTTTTGTTCAAGCTCTTTGACATCAAGATACAAACCAAAAAAAAAACCCACCTCAGTCCTGTAAACCCAAATTAGCAAAAAAATAATAATAATAATAATAAAAAAACCAACCTACAACCAACAACAACAACAAACTACACTAAGCAAAATAACAAATGTATTCCCTTGAAACCTGTACACTGTAAGAGTGTTTGGCAGAACACTGAGAACACTGCAGAATATTTTATTGGAAATATCCACATCAGAATTGAATTTAAATCTGTCTTCTTTCTATAGTTATGTAAATTTTATTTCTATATATATGTAGGTAATTTACATGCATATAAAAGACATAATCATTTTGATGTACTTTGAATGCCATTCAAATTTGATTCATTTCTGAACTGTACTTTTACCAATTGATTTGACATGTATTTTAATATAATTTAGGGAGCATTTTTAAAGTGTTTTGCTTGCCCTCAAAAGTATTCAAGAAGTCTGTCTGCTTCTTAGTTAAAAATAATATTCAATAGTAGAAGATGCACTCAGTATTTTAACTTTCCAAAAATGGGTTAGCAAAAAATTTTCTGAGCTGATATGTCTATTGCAACAGGTGTGTACCAGACACAGCCCTCTAGTGAGTCTCTTCTTCTGGAGGTGGTGAAGCAGGTTAAAGTCAGTGACCTGGAAGATGATATACTTGAACTACCAGAAGAAGACACATCAGCCAGTTCCAATATGTAAGTGCAGCGGCAAAGAACTGCTGAAATTTGTTTCTGTGCTTGGGAAACGGGAATGAGTGGGGAATTGAATTCTGGAGTTGATTAGCATGCAATACTTGCCTATTTGTTTGCCTGTCCTTAACAGTCCCATCCAGGGCTTTGTAATAATTTTGAACAGCAGAAAAAGCTGCTGTTGGATTTCTCATTATAAACACCACCACATAAAGAGCCCTGGGGAAAAGGAAGTCTGAGTGTATTAAGTACAGAGACAATGCTTGTGAGAATTCATTACTGATTTGCTGCTCACAGCTGGTCTGAAGCTGTGGAGTTGTTGAGGCTTTCTACTATATGCATTGGTTGTAATTCTCAAGAGATAGTCTAACCTGTGTGAGCATGGACCAGACTGGAACCAGCTCTTGTCCACAGATGCCAGAGCCGCTCGCTGTGCCATCAGCTGCATAGCATGGATATTTGTCTACCTGGCATACCTGGCATAATCTAATAGGGATTCCCCTGAGTCTCATTCCAGGGAGAAGGCATGCTGTGCTTTCTTCATGGCACTTTGTGAGACTCTTATTTTAAAAAAAAAAAAAAAAAAAAAAAAGGGGGGGGGGGGGGGGGGGGCAGAAAGAAGAAGAGGGANGGTTCAGACCAAGGAAGAGGAGATGGTAGATACTTCATTTCATTACATCTGGTTGCTGTGCATGTGCCCATGTCTTATGCTGCTGAAGTCCAGTAGAGACATGGCTTTTTTTTTAACTTTGAGTGATACTGATTTATTCTCTTGTACCGCAAAACCAAATATTCAGCAACCTTTGAAGTCATCTCTGTAGACTTACGAGCAACCACTACTTCAAGTATGTCTGATGATAACTTTAGTAACAGGAACCAGGGCTCAACTCTAGGCCAGATCATTCAAGCACCTTCAATAAGAAGGGGAAATACAGCCTCTTGTTTTCATACTTCAAGGGAAGTCAAGTTCATCATGCCTGAGACTGAAATAGCAAGCCTGAAGAACACTGCTAAGAAATGACGTTTGGTAGTCTGGTCAAAACTGTTCAAGTACGCTAATGGAAGTAGTTGTATATACTCATGTTTGATGTACTTCTAATGTCACTCAAATTTGATTATTTTTTAAACTGTACTTTTGCCAAGTACCTAAGCAACTGTATAATCTACTCAACCCTGTAACACTTAGTGCTGTTTTTGTAGGGATGAGAAGGATGAGCAGAGTCAGAAAGAAAAGCTAATATTGTCCGAAGACTGTGAACTCATTACAGTAATTGATGTGATACCTGGCAGGCTGGAGATCACAACCCAGCACATATATTTCTTTGATGGTAGCATCGAAAAAGAGGAAGGTGAGCATGACCAATAGCTCTTCCTTTTCAATGCAGGTCAGCATTCTGCTTTTAGTAGGTTGAGCTTGATTTGAGATTTAGTGCCAAATTCATTGTGAAAAGACAGGGTGTGGATCTGTACTTCATATTGTTTTTGGAGGTCAGAGGCTGGCTGATCCCATTAGAATCAATAATCTGAAACTATACAAACTGAACTGTTAAATTGATTCAATATTCTTATTTATATAAAAATTATAGTAACCTATTTGACAGTGTTGCTAATGAACAAAATGCATTATTTCTTCTAATTTGTTTAAGTGGTGCTTCTATGTGCAAATAATGCTTTACTTATATACTGATTAAGAGGTGGGAGTAGTAAATAATGATTAAGTGGCAGTATATAAAAATATATGGCTTTTTTTTCCTTAGGGATCTTTAATGAAATATGCATGGCTAAGTATGAAAACAATGAACTGAAACATTTGACAAATAGTGTTAAAATTTTCAAAAGTGGTATATCAGGAAGCTACCCTTTTGGGAATTCTACACATAAAAGCTTCTATTTGAGTCTGATTAAGTAGGCAAAGATGTTTTTGATTGTATTTCTTGTCAACAAAATACATTTATAATGTGTCTTTGATCAGAAAGCAAAACCAAATTCTCCACCCCATCAGATATTTCCTGTTGTCTCTTCTCTTCCAGTTGAACAGATGAAGCTAGTAAATGCTTCTAAGCAAAATGGTTAACCAAGCCATGTATAAAGTATGCCTTTTCTAGGAATGACTCTAGAGTGATTGAAAATGATACTGCATTATTAGAATATGAAAAGTTTTTGATATATTCCAAGTCCATAATCCAAGTGCTCTTCCTAGGGGTTGGTTTTGATTTCAAATGGCACCTTACTCAAATTCGAGAGATACATTTGCGTCGGTACAACCTGAGGAGATCAGCTCTGGAGATCTTCCTTACGGATCAAACTAACTACTTCCTCAACTTCAACAAGGAAGTATGTGTTTCCCACATTTCCTTGATTTATATTATTAGAACAGGTATCAAGTTTTAGTTCACTAATTATATCTGAGTCCAGTGTCTTTCACAATACTGGAACATTAATAGCAAAATGTTTGCAAGACATAGCCATTATGGAAAATTAGGCTGCAATCCTCTGAAAACCTCAGTCTGACATCTAGAAACTGAGTTATTGAAAAGATGAATAAAAGAAGACTCTTTCTCCTATCTCTTTTTAACAATACAAAACTATTATTCAACTAAAATTGCATTAGTAGCAATCTGAATTTTTGAAGCTCGCACATCTTTTTGAATGTTCTAAGTAAATTAATTACAAATAAAGGAGACTTTTTATTTTACTGTAACATTGGGAATCATTAATATTTCTGTGTTCTGTGGTTTACAATTAATGAACTTTTATTTTTTCCCCTGCGTTAATGTAAATGAGCCTTTGAATGTGGGACTTAAATGTCAGAACTTAAGTAGAGTTACATACTGGTAGGTCAATTTAAGAATAGAAGCTGAAAAGCAGCTTTTAAGTAAATCACTCTTTGTAGTAGTTTTGTAGGGAAAATAGTGGTGTAACCTTATTTGAAGAACAGTCTTCCTAGAAGAGTATTTTTTGGAAATAAT
Organism: Penelope pileata; assembly: GCA_013396635.1. Taxonomy (NCBI): domain Eukaryota; kingdom Metazoa; phylum Chordata; class Aves; order Galliformes; family Cracidae; genus Penelope; species Penelope pileata. The sequence continues at coordinate 1,008,236 of WBMW01002179.1, read as the reverse complement.
ATTTTCTTATGTAGCATCAACACAAAAGTCACTTCATAATGCATATCCTGAAACTGAAGAATGTCATGTCCAAAGGGTTATGTACCAAGAGACAGAAGTGTTTAAAAGTGTAACCACGTTCCATCTGCTTTGCATTTTAATTAACATAGAAGTTGTCAGCTTCAATATCTAGAGTAAATATTTTTATGCTGTTTTTGAACAGGTAAGAAACAAAGTATACAGTCGAATATTGTCACTGCGTTCTCCAAATATTTCTGGGACTCGATCTCCACAGGAACTCTTTAAAGCTTCAGGTTTGACGCAGGTATGAGACTTCAGCATAAATGGTCTAGAGCATCCTTCTGGTTCTTGAAGCAGTTATGTATGGCCCTGGGGTACTGTTTTTTTAATTAATATTTAGTATTTTAGATGACAGCAGCCAATTTCTATACCGTCAGTCTGGTGTCTGAACATTCACATGCATGTTTTTAGAATTGGTATGTTTTATGTTCGTGATCACTGAATTTATGCCATGTAAATAGAGCCTGGCTCTGATGTCATTATGACAAATAATCCAACAAGAATGGAGAACATGCAGCAGACTTGCTTCTGATCCATGCTCCTTTATGCGTATTCTCAAACTTCTCTCAGTACATGAGCAAATAATGTTCCCTGCTGCCTTTTCATGATGGAGCTTTCAGCAAAGCCTGTTTGAAGACAGAGCAGGAAGTATGATTTTAAGGGAATTGGTAATGCTGGTGTAGAAGTATAATTCAAAATATCCATATTTAAGATAATATGGGCAACTTTACTAACTAAATATAGTAAATTTGTTCTTATTTTCTGTCTCATTATGATCCTTTCTGAGGGAGGGATGGAGAAGAGGGAGTTCTACAGAAAAATTTAAAAATATTGGGAGTACTTCATTTTTAATTTGTTTTTCCAAGGACATAAAATATCATTTTATATATTTAAGTAGAGAAGAATATCTTCTGTAGTGAAATGTCTCCATGCTGCAGGAAGCTATTTAACCCTCCTGATCACAGCTGTCTGTTGTTTGGTTTAAAATAGAATAATAAAGGAAGGACCACATACATTTAAAAAATTCTTGTACTGTTAACCAGTGGGAGAACAACTTAAAAATAAATTTTGACCTTGAACTCTAATGGATTTCAAAGTTCAGTTCCCAGTTTTTTCAGTATCTGTTCACCCGCCTTTCTCTCGTTTCTTTCATTTCTGTTTTGCTTCCCCTTCTGTTGCTCTGAGACTGCTAGCTGTCTGCTGCATTGCATTTTGAAACAGTACAGGTATCAATCAGGGATACCAGGGAAATACAGCATTTCAGTGAAATGTAGCATGATCACTGAATCAAAGGGGAGTAAACCTGATTGTGAGAAATTAAATTCGAACATTGATACCGTGCTTGTAGTCTAGTGTCTTTTACTTGCCAATGATATTCTCCAGCAGATAAATACTGTCATGTAATTTGCTTCCATGGTATTTTTATTTATTTATTTTATTCTGTCCTTCAGAAATGGGTGAATAGAGAAATATCCAACTTTGACTACCTTATTCAGCTGAACACGATGGCAGGACGAACTTATAATGATCTTGCTCAATATCCTGTGGTAATTACTGTTATCATTATCATTATGTTTTTGCTGAAGTTCTGTATTTTTCCTGTTTTTAAAGATGGATTTTTAATGTCAGTTTGATTTTTATTATTACTTCTTTTTTTCCTTCCAGTTCCCCTGGATTTTACGAGACTATACGTCTGAAGAACTGGACCTGAATAATCCGGCAGTCTTTAGGGATCTATCCAAACCCATTGGGGTGGTAAATGAAAAGAATGCTAAGGCTGTGAAAGAGAAGTATGTATTTGAACTCTCCAGTTGTATTTGTCTTTTCTGAGACTCCGTGATAGTAATATATTTAAAAATAAAGTGGTGGCGCTGACATTTTTTAAAGTCTAAAATAACATCACAGATGCTTTTGCAAAGGTAGTTGATTCTTTGTTCCTGCTACATTCAGATAGGTTAGCTTACACAATACTGAAAGGACAAAAATTATTATTCTAAATTTTGAGGTTTTTCTCAGATATGAAGATGAAAAACTTTGTAGAAATACTCAGTTTAATGGTCCAGCAGTTTGAAGAGATGTACGTGTCCCATATCTGTTTCAAGATAAGGAATGTGAAATCCTGATGAGTTGAGCTGTCTGTTCTGAAAGGTAGCACTGATCCTAGATCCGTGCCTCCTGCTCTTTTTTTTCAAGCATAGATTATTAAGTTTGAAATAAAATACAACTCAGTCACTTCCAGCAACTCCTATCTAGGTAGGAGTGACAAGTGTTTACACCCACACATCAGTGTAGCTATCCTTCCTTTTTGCTGGTGTGAGAAGTGAGTGTTATCATACCAGATGGCACTTGTCAGGCTTCTTGCAAAACCAGCTTACTTCAGAAAACTTCAAACATGGAGAATTTTCTTTGAATGATTAGGGTCTATCTGTGACTGCAATGAAGCTGGTTCTGTAGCAGCATGTTTAACTGTAATTTCTCTTACTAGTTTTGTGATACTAAGGGAATATATCAGTCAGATGATGGCATAGTACTGTAGAGTGAGTTTGCCAGTAGAAAAGGAAAATGGGCATAAATGTTACATAAATCTCTTATCTGCATGTTGAGATGGTCACACATGCTGGTTTTTGTTTTTTCATCTTTCAGGAAATTATCACAAGTAATTTCAGTAATAAATATACTGCTTATTAGTGTGTTTTTTTCCCTCTTTCGTATAAAGTCATGCTAAACCAGGCTTGTCTTGCCCTTTATCCAGTTTCTGATGCATCATAGCATAGCACAGGGAAGGGTTTAAGAACAGGTATGCAAAGGGTGATCCATCATATCAAAGTCCCTTTTACCTTGGGACTTTGTGAGCGAGAATTTGGATTCTCGTGTTTAATAGAATTTGATGTTTTTCTTTTACAAATTGCTGTGATAATTTCTTCTGAATTCTTCCCTCTAATAAGTATAATCCATGTATATATCAGCTGTAGTGCTCAGTTGTGTTTATATTTATAAAGGTTTTTTTGTTGCTGTTCTTTCTAAAGATATGAGAATTTTGAGGATCCCCTGGGGATGATTGACAAATTTCACTATGGGACACACTATTCAAATGCTGCGGGTGTCATGCATTACCTCATTCGAGTAGAACCTTTTACAACACTTCACATCCAACTTCAAAGTGGCAGGTATACTGTGAGCAATAAGCAGCAACTTTGTTTTCATCCTTTTCATTTTATCAAGGGAGTGATCGGTCTGATGAGTTTTCTGTCCCACAGGTTTGATTGTGCTGATCGACAGTTCCACTCTATTCCTGCTACCTGGCAGGCACTCATGGATAACCCCAATGATGTCAAGGAACTTATTCCAGAGTTCTTCTACTTCCCAGAGTTCCTGGAGAACCAAAATGGTAAATAGACTGCTCAGAGCACTCTGCACAGAATGGTTGTCGTCTTTTCTTCTGAGTAGAATTGTTCCAATCCTTTATGAATACTGTGGAATGCTTCGTATTTAAAATTCACAATATACTTGTAGAAATTACTTCAATCATCATGCTGGCTTCAAAACTGTTCAGTGAAACCAGCTGCATTAAGCAGCAGCCTAAATGCTGTTTAAAACTCAAAGTGGGAGCTTAAGGATGGCTAAAAACAGTGTTATCTGCCTAATGTAAAAGATCAAAGATGCTCACTTAGGGATTTAAAATGAAATTGTTAACAAAATAGTGAATAATGATCAGATAATTAGGAGAAGTCAATAGAGATTAATTAGTATTTGTTTTACTGGATTTGTTGGGTAATAACTTGTAATTCCAATAACTTCAAATGTGAGGTCTTTCATTTGTTCCAGACAACCAGTATATTTTCTTCTCATTAGTGTTATCTAACAATGCCATGTGAAGTCACTTGAGTTTAGAGCCATGTAAAATTTCAAAACCTATCAGAACAAGGAAAGGGGAGGAAAAATAATAATAATAATAATAATAAAAAAACCCATTTCAATCATATATAATGTTGATTAGAAAGACAGCATCCTGCATTTTGAGTCCTAGATATTTTTTCTTCCCTTTTCTTGCACAGTGGAGTTTTTTCCTTTCCTATTAGACAATTTAAAAATAGATTTGTGTATTCATGCTGCTGATAATTTGGTCTTGTATACAGTCTACTAGAGTTCTAAGTTATAAAAATTTGCAAAACTCGAGTCATGTTTTCAAAAGCCATTTAAATACTTAGGGTTGTTCTTATGAAAGCTAGTGGAATTTAAGACTTAAAAGCCTTGATCCTAAAATAACTTAAACCTATAGGTAATTTCATGCTGATGAATAATCTCATTGAAATGTTTTGAATTCTTAATCCAGGCAAAACAGAGCAATTGCAGGTATGTTTACTGATAAATATGTAAATGACTAATGCTACTTGTGAGATTTAGACTGCAGCTGCTAAATCATATGAATGCTTTGGATAACTGTTATCCTGTTTCATTTAACGTTTTAAAGATTCAGGACAGAACTTAGCCTCCTATGTGAGTTGCAGTGTTACTGTAGATTTATGTTAAGAATCTTTCAATATTTTTTCCCCTTGCATTCTCTTGACCACTTTTTAACCTTTATTGAGATCAAGATTTTTGAAGTATTTTGTAGTAACTCTTAAATTCTCCAAATTATTTACTAGGCTTTAACTTGGGTCAGCTTCAAATATCCAAAGAAGCGGTAAATGATGTTGTTCTCCCCAAATGGGCTCATTCCCCAGAAGACTTCATTTGTAAACATAGGAAGGCTCTGGTAAGATGATAGTTGTGTGAAATAATGTTACGGAAAGAATTTTCACTTGATAGCCCTATGCATGTAAATGAAACACGTGAGCAAAAAAAGGTAAGAGTCTAAGGATGCTAATAATTTGGGAGTTTGCTGCCTTGGGAGACAAAATGCAGAATTAGGTGATACTAGTTGATAAGACTTCACCTTGCATTTTAGAGATTATTCTAGTTGCTAGTTCCCTAGTACTTCCCTTCCCTTTCACAGCTGCATTTCAATAGCTGCTTTTGCTGTATTAAGTTTCCCTCTTACCTGGCAGTTAGTGCCCTTAATGCAGACTCCATATTCTTATGCTTCTGCTCCATACATGTATGTACCTAGTTTGTGCATACTCTTAGCTTAGGAATTAAATCTTTTTTACAGAAGTTAGTAAATATTTGAAGGAGAAGCAGATTTTTTCCTATTATTACAAGAGCTTTTTTTTTTTCCTCTAGGAATCTGAGTATGTTTCTGCTCATCTTCATGAATGGATAGATTTGATTTTCGGGTACAAGCAGAGGGGACCAGCTGCAGTGGAGGCACTCAATGTGTTCTATTATTGTACTTACGAAGGTACAAAGCAGTATGTTTTCCTGTTGTTGTCATCAGAATTGTGGGTTTTCGGCATTAGCTAGAAAGCACTTGGTTTGTGATCAGGCCATACAATAGCATATGGTAAAGCAAGACAATTACAGCTGCCTTGTGGCAGCATAACTTGAATTTATCAGGGTATTTGATGCTTTGATCAGAAGTTGTGAACTTAAAATGTCAATAAAGGTTTTAAAAGAGGGGATGGCTCCAGTTGCTTGGATTTTGTTTCTAAAAGTGCTGAAGGCTTGGGGTTTTTAGTTAGTTCTTCATTTACTTTCATAAAAGCATTTGTAGGAAGAGGTTTATCATGGCTTAGGAGTCAAGGCAAACTGAGTAAAACACAAATATTGAAGGCAAATGTTAGTCTGTTAATCCCAAAGATGAATTTTGGGTGACTTTTCTGTGTAACTCATTGCATGCATGAGGTATATTAAATCCGTTTGACAAGACAAAACCCTGCAATTCTTGCACTGACAGATACTTAGAACTCCACAGAGCGGCGTTTTCAGATTGTGTTTTATAGGGACATGTAGTTTGGAGGCTTTTCTGTGGGAAAGCGTGATAATGCTGCAGTGAGTTTCTGTTACATTTATTTGCCACGTCTTTTCTCTGTAAATTGTTTGTTTTATGTTCCTTTTCTTCTACCCTTCATCTTCCTGGCTGCGATCCAGGGGCTGTGGATTTGGACGCTTTAACAGATGAGAAGGAAAGGAAAGCTTTAGAAGGGATGATAAACAATTTTGGGCAAACTCCCTGTCAGCTGTTGAAGGTAATGCCCCTTGTTCCTTCTCAATCAGACCTCTGTGGTTAAATCGAACTGAATTGCAGAAGACTTGTGAAAGATAAGAGTTTGTAATTTTAGGGAAGTTAAGTCTTTGCCACATTACCATTTGTAAGGGTTATGGTGATGGAAATTTAGCATAGCAATTTCAAAAAAAAAATTCTTTCTGAAAGCAAATTAGGTGCTTAAGAGCCTGTTTTCCTATTGATTCTGACTTGAACAAATTGATAAATGTGTCTAATTGGACTGTCTAATTTGATGCTTCTTGAAATGTTGTCTCCTAGGAACCCCATCCTCAAAGGTTGTCAGCAGAAGAGGTAGTGCAAAGATTAACTAAAAGTGATACTTCTACTCTGAATCTCTTTCAGCACCTCACTGAACTGAAGTCATTCTTCATAGAGGTAGATGCATTATTTGAAATTGTTTGTTTAATCTCAAACTTCTGATCTACTTGAAACAAAAGGCCATAATTTGTATGAAAGTAAGCTTACTTCCTATTTGAAGAAAATATTTTAAAATACAATTTGTACAAAACGAGCTGTGTCTTTAGTTAGCTTCATAAAGTTGAACCCCATAAATCTGTATCAGATGGACACTTTTTAGTCTTGCTTGAGTATTGAGCTAACCACTACGCTGTGAAAGCTAACAACACGGGTGATGTCAGAGGATTTACTGGGTTTGGTGGCTAAACTCACTCATTCAGGGCAGAGTTAGGGTTTAAGCTCCGGTGTTCGTGACACCATATACCTGTATGAACTGAGTATGTGTGTATCGATGCCCAACAGTACTTTACAGGTGGCTTTGGATCTTAATCTTTACAGGTTCTACATTTAACCTTCAGCTCTTGGATATAATCAGACCAAAACTATGTCCTTTCTCTTAGGGAATCAGCGATGGTGTCCCCATTGTCAAAGCTGTTGTACCCAGGAATCAGTCACGTTCCTTTATGTCTCAGGGAAGCCCAGAAATATTGGTAAGTTGCATGTGCAGGTGCATTTTTTTTTTTGAACAAGATTTGAAGAGAAGGACTTTGTTTCTAATTAAATGTGTTCTTTTGACCTGCAATAAATGTCAGCTGTAAGTTAAGAATTTGTTTTCTGAAGAGAAGTCAGGCTGATTTGTTGAATGGCATTTTAAGTTCTTATGAGATGTGAAAGTAAGTTGTGGTGAGGTGTATTGTAAGTTGTGCAGTTGATCCAATTCCATAATAGTTATCTATTTCCTTATGTAAGGCAGTCCAGGTTTAAAATGACAGGATTGAGTTATCAATGACACCATTACATTTATCGTTACTTTCCAACTTGTACCTTAAACCATGTAGCATCTGGAATGTACACACTCCAAAATCTTACATTGTTCCCAAAATTAAATTTTGCACTGATATAGGCCAGTATCCAAAAGGAGAAGAGTGTTTTTGTATTTATGTCTGTGTAATGGTCCCTGTGCAGCATCATCTATAGTTTGCAGGAAATATTATTTTGTTGATATATTCATATATTCATTGCTGTCCCTTAATGTAGTATATGCTTATGTCGTTTGGAATTTGAAAACACCTAAAATTCTCATTGTTCTTCTTTCTAAAGCTCTGATGAAAATAACCTCGAGTATGTAAACTTCTTCCTTGCTTTCTCAGGAACAGAACTGTAGTACAAGTTTTTTCAAACTACCCGTATTAATATATTAACTATTACTGATGGCTATTTTAAAGACAAGAAAAACCTTGAATTAAGTGACTAAATTGTAGTGTAATTGTAATGGTTCTTTAATTGGTGGTGGTGGGGAATTGGTTGGTTTTGCATTTTTTTTTGGTTGGTTTGTTTTGCGTATTTTCCTTTTTGCAAATCAACTTTATTTGACCTATCTAGAATATATGGTATTTAAACTTGTTGGTATGTACCACATGTGGATTAAGATATTTGAAAAAGGAAATATATTTGCTTTTTTGACCCTTCCTTGTTGAAACCACTCATCAGAGTTGGATGATTATTATTATTATTTGCAAGGGGGTGGGATGTTTCAAGAAGCCCATGCTGTGCTTTTTTAATGCAAGCACCAATACCAGAAAATAAGCCTCTGGGTTTCACCAGTTTTTCTATCAAACTTTCTCAGGTAACAGCAAGTCTGAATTGCATTATCGGAACCCATGGTTGGCTGCCTTATGATAAAAACATCTCCAACTATTTTACATTCATCAGAGATACCACGGTGACAAATCCCAAGTAAGCAAATGATGATGAGGACAGATGCAGACAAATGCATCTCTAGTAACAAAATACAGTAATTGTTCGATAATGAATGGACTATATTGTTTTTGTTGGCTGAGTTTTCAGCTAAGTATGCATCTTCTAAAGCTTAATGATATTACCTTTTTAGTAAAGAGTCCTGTAAGTTATATTTCAAAGTTCCTCATTCTTAAAGCTACTTTTAATTCTGTCTTTCTGGTTACTAATCATAAAACTCATCTTGGAATCTGCAATGAATACTCTTCGTGCATTCTTAAACTACAGTGAAAGTATGCGTCATTTTTTCTTTGATTTTTAAGAAGATTTTTTTTTTAAATTAAAATACTTACTAGGGAAATGAGTTATCTGCAAGTAGTTAAATCACATGAAGGATTGAAAAGATCCAAGGTGAAATCTGGTTTCCACTGATGGCATTGACGGTTTTGCCATGAATATCAAGGGGGCAGAATTTCACAATTTATTTACTTATAAATCTTCTATAGATAATTTCTTATTACTTCTTAAGGATGTAAGAGGTGAAAAATATAAATTGATTTGAATCAAGTTCACTCTTAACTGCTCGTCATTTGCCTACAGAACACAGCGCAACATGAGTGGTCCTTTTGCACCAGGACTGGAGATCACCTCAAAGTTGTTTGCCGTGTCCCATGATGCGAAACTCCTCTTTAGTGGAGGGCACTGGGACAATAGTATCAGAGTGACATCTCTTACAAAAGGCAAGCTGATTGGACAGCACATCAGGCACATGGGTTAGTAACTCTTTATATGGTGAAATGAAAGGTTTTATGTATTGTACCTTGATGTTTGTATTTTCAGAAAGAATTATAGCCAGTGCACCTGAACTGGCAGGCACAGCAGGCATAAAGGAATTGCAGTATAAGAACAGAGAATTACCTGAACCATGATTATACATAAATACTTCAGTATGGCTTTTTAGTCATTGCAGTGTAGTGATGGTTTAATGTAGCTTCAAAATAAGACTTGACTACTTTTTCAGTGATTAAGTCACATTGGTACACCTGGTTGTATAATGGCTTCATTAGTTAATAAAGCCTCATCAGTCCATTATCACAGTAGAATGCTTTGTGATG